>PVIW01003310.1:0-173601 GCA_004026585.1 Noctilio leporinus
TCATCTATGGATATGCATCTCATAAGTTAATTAAATACATAGAAATTATTAGTAACATAAGTTTATTGATGAAAGCTTACATAGAGGTAACATTTTAGTTTTTCATTGAGTGTGTACAATTAAGGTTGTGGCTTTCCATAATATAGTAGAGTGAATATTTCACAGACACCAGGAGGAAACAAATAACCAATACTATCTGAGAGTATGATTTATTGTCTCTATAAAGCTATAGATAATTCTGGAGAAAGAAATAACCTTTTAGAGTTTGACAACACTCAAGGTATAAGCTCCCTAAATTAGACTATTTTCTTTCTTTTTTTGGCTAATGTTTTGTATAATGCTGTAACTGCAAACACATTCAGTGCTCTGTCCCTAGTATTTAACCTACCAAGATTTCTTTCTCTTCTCACTTAATTACACAGAAGTTTCAGACTTGGGTTTTCACATCTACTGAAAGAATTTTTTCAAAGTACAGCTCATTCACTGTCACCTCTTAACTACATATATTTTGCACTGTTACAAATCCTGGAAAATGAAAAAGCAGCAAGGCAAATTTAAAAGATCACTAGAAAACCGTAAACAGAGGTGTGTCCTACTTTTCACTAATAATCTTTGTGACTTCATATAAACCACTTAATCTGCTTGGGTCTCACATTTCTAAATTGTAAAATAATAAATTATAGCAAAATGTCCACTGTCTCCTTATACTTTAATATATTGTGATTTCTAGGTAATAAGTATGCTGATTTACTAAAGGAAACTTTTCTGCTATTCTGGTATTCTTGATATGTAGGAAAAAATAGAATTTAAAAGTCTTTGTCAGAGGCCTTGAACAATATTGCTCTTTCAATTGATGTTTCTCTTTCTAATTATGTGTGGTGAAAGGAAAAATTAATTAGCCTAATATTCTCTTTCTTTGTTAACTTTTTCCTTGTTTATGAATCGATGTGGCATGAGAACATATGTAGCAGGCATGGCTACTTAAGAACCCATGCAAAGTGACTGATTTTTCTGGATTTGATGTTTTACGCAACATAAAAAAGGTCTCCTTTTCAGTTTTTGTTGCAGTGACCTGAGTAAAGAATCACAGATTAATTAATAACGGAGCATGTCATGTTCTCATCAAAGGACCATTAAGCCTGTCACACAGTTTCTGATCATCAGAAATAAACCAATATGATATAAGCAATACAAATCAAATTATTTGACTTGATGGTCCTGGGCACTGAAAACTGTATGTCTCTATGTAAAACAAAACAACAAATAAACAAACAAAATGACTCAAACACTCACTATGCATTTCTTCTTATATTTTCCCTCAGATAGATACTTACCTTCTGGATAGGCATAATCTTGACTGGAAACCTGTTCAGAGGATATAGTTGAACAGACAAATGCACCCAAATGAAAGAAGAGTGAGCTGCTCAATCACCCTATGCTGGATGCTCTTGATTAATTCACACATTTTCCTGCCTTTACACACTCTTCTGAAGGGAACATGGACCACAGAGCCTACATAAAAGCAAAACACCTATTTCCAGAAAAAATAAAAGGCATACCTGCATCAATACAGATTTTCCATTAATAACACCAAAAAGTAAATTTTTAGAAGTTGCTCCATATTTCTCAAACTCTGGGAAAAATGACATATTATAAAACAAAACATTTTAGGACAATATTTCTGAACTGGAGACATCGCTTACAAATTGCCTGTTAGACTATTTAATTAATGATTGAAACTCTTGAACAGAGAGATGCTTTTTCAGTGGGTCTTTGTGGAGACAAGGGATCTGTCCTTCAATCAATGTCCATAAGTGATGTTGTTGCAAATTATATGTGAACAAGAGCTTGAGGACAAGGTCTTAGACAGGTTCACCATATATGAGCTATCATACCTGTGCTTTTTATAGACAGTTCATAATTATACATATTGTAAATATTTTATACAAACTTGCCAGCAATGTTACCAATAAAGTTGTACAATTTATTTCTACTTAATAATTGCTTCTTAGGAGAATAATGTATCATGATGGTGCTTGTCAAGCTTGTAAGAATTGAATATATTACCTAGATATTTTAATGTTAAGTTAAAGATGAACTAGTTTTTTGCAGCTTAATTTATAAGTCAGTAAATTATAATGGCATGTTTCTCATCTTTGGTAGCTAAGGAACCAGTCTTCTTTCCATTAAAGATATGTATAATGCCCTCTTACATCTATATTATTTTGGGACTCACTTTTTCTGTGGCATCCTTTCTTTTAAAACCTATTACAGACTTAATGTTCACATTTCCCCAAAATGCTGTGTTGAAACCTTAATCCCCACTATGGCTATTTTTGGCATTGGATCTTCTAACAAAACAATAAAGGTTAAAGGAGGTTATAAAAAACAATAGGATTCACTCTTTCTTTCTCTCTCTTCCCCTCTCCTCTCTTATTTATTTATTAATTTATGAGTTTGTGAATTTATGTGTAGATAATTACTTTTCCTAGGTATTTGAAGAATAGTGGTACTGATACATTTGTATCAGTTGCAACAGCATGCCTAGAATATTCAAGATGGCATGTATTACAAGAAGTAAGCAAACTCTGATTTTACATATGGCTTAAGCTTAAATTTTCAATTAACACAATTTTCAGAGTACAGGTCCTTGACATCTGGCATACGGTGCTATGGGCTAAATAGTGTCCTTCCAAAATGTGTGTTCAAGTCCCAACTCCAGTACTACAGAATGTAACTGTAATTGGAGACAGGGCCTTTCAAATATGGGCATAGGGCGGGCCCTCATCTCTATGACTTGTGCCCCCATAACAAGAGATTAGAATAGACTCACACAAGGATGACCATGTGAAGACACAGGGAGAAGGTGGCCATTTACAAGCTAGGGGGCAAGTTCCTCCAAAGAAAGCAATCCTGCTGACACAAGAAATGGAAAAAAAAAAAGTATTAACTTTTTAAACTCCAATTAAGTTTAACTAGAGAGTCATGTAACCTACATTTTCTATGACTGGTTTTGAAAGTAGTATACTAAAAATACATTGTAGTACTAAACTGGGATTCCCAATAACTAAACAGAAGAGTTGTGAGGGTATCTAATGATACTAAATTCCATTGAAATTAAACAACAGATAAAAGACTAAATATTTCACATTTAGTGATATTGTTTATCATTCTTATGATTAATTCTAAACATACTTGTTACTAAAATCTTTGCTCAATTGCTCATTCTTTTAGGATGATTATTTTTTATTATAGATAACTGCATAACTTTTCAAAATGTTAACTTATTAAGTTATTGGTATTGTATAAATCATATGCTAATGGGATAGAAAATATTAAAATTATCTTTTCTAAGTAGCTTCCCCAAATAGTAGTGGGGAAGCCATGGTACATTAACAGTTCCCATGAATTACTCCCTTTCCTATTATATGAGTCTTATATTCTGCATTCCTTGGTAACTGGCCCATTTGTGTAATGTATTGCTGAGAAGAGAAAAATTTATGCAAAATTAATCAAGATATATAAAACTCACACTACTATACTGAGCTCCACAAACACTTTTAGAGACCACTTATGATAAACACTCATAATTGAAAATATTCTGATAGACTACATAATGCTAGATTTAGAATACTATTAAGTTTCCATAATGTATGTAAATGAGAAAATAAATATATGAATCAAAAATATTAAAATAATATATATTTTATTTACATGGTAGAGAAATTGCAGGAGTTTCTACACTTAAACTCTAAAACAAAAATTAATAGAGAAAATATTGAGATGAATTCATCTTTATCTAATTTAAATGTACTCAGTTTCCTATTGCTTCAGGGTAAAATGTTTAGCAAAAATTATTTTTTTTCAAATAAAAACACAAATGCCAAGCTTTATCCATCTGAAGATAAGATTTTACAGTTTCATATTTGCACTATTAGCTTCCTTTGGGGTTATATAGTGAGGAAAGGCTGACCTGTTTTTTAAATAAGGCATTGTGATTGGAAACACACTCTCCAAATTCTATGCATTTTTTAAAATTTATATTTTCCCTCAAGCAAGCAAAACATATTCATAAATGTGTTGGGTTATTTCCAAATATCCATCAAAATTAGCCAATAAAATTGCACTCTATGCAGAAAGCTGGCTAATGATCTACATGTGCCAATGATAAGATCCACCCTTCATGTAATTTGGGATTTAAAACCTAGTTTCTGGTATCTGAATATAAATATTTCTTAAGACTTAAGTGACCTGAAATTTTAGTTACAAAAACTGTTCACAAAGTCCTACCAAATTGTATATGAGAAATAAATGCTGGTATATACTACATACACAAAATAAGAAATAACTATAGGCCCTGGCTGGTGGCACAGTGGATAAGGTACAGGCCTATGAACCCAAAAGTCGCTGGTTCACTTCCCAGCCAGGGCACATAACCAAGTCTCCAGCCAAGTCTCCAGCCAGGTCCATAGCTGGAGGCAGATAAAAGGCAACCATACATTGATGTCTCTCCCTTCCCCATTCTCTGAAAAATAACAAAAATCTTTTAAAAAGAATTATTAAAAAAGGAAATAATTATAAAACTGAGAATAATTATTTTATTTGGAATTACGCAATACAAAAGATAACAGCATAATATTAAAGCTTAATGTTTCAATTGTAAGATAGTAGTTTTATTAAACACATCCTGCAAAATCAAGAGGATTGCCAAATTTAGATATTCTCTTTCTCTACAACATACATCATCCCAGATGTGTTTGAACATCCAAATGTGCAATTATTGATGCCTTTAAATATTTTTATTATAATGGTTTTAAAAGAATGTGATTGCAATTGGACTATAAATTACTTTGGCTATGTGTCTATGCTTAGGGCAAATATTTTATTTACCACATACTCAGATATCTATTAACAAATAAAAATGTTTCATTTCCTTTTTTCATACTGTGGAAATTAAAGAATGTATTTTCCAGTCCATCAAATCATATGTTTTAAATATGTTATTTTTGTTATTTAGATAACTTGATTGCGTATAAAATGTCCATAGGCTACTTGATTTTATTCAATCACTGCTTTGAGTTGATTCATTTATTATCCACAACATGAATCTCTTACATTTTCCCAGTTAGCATTAGACTGAGCTCATCTAATTTGCATTGGATTATGATCCATTAAATTTGTTTAATTTGTTTCTTCTACCTTTCTGATTGTACATAATGCTGACTATGTGCTACACCCAATTCATTTTTATAGTGTTTAAAAGTTTAATTCAGTAAAAACTTCATTTTTATTTTCAACCAAAATATTATTCTCCTTTTAATAATTATATATATATATATATATATAGAGAGAGAGAGAGAGAGAGAGAGAGAGAGAGAGAGAGAGAGAGACAGAGAGACAGAGAGACAGAGAGACAGAGAGAGACAGAGAGACAGAGAGACAGAGAGAGAGAGAAGAGATGTTAAAAGACATAAAGATGTATAGCTATCTTAACTACTCAGAGATTTACTATTTACTCTTCCAAGTCCGTAAGTATGTTTTTCAGTGGCCTGGTCTAATCTATACATGTTGTATTTAGGGTATTACAAAAAAATACCATGCAATTGTACATAGTTTCAGGAACTATAAACTAGTATCATGATTAGAGGCTGATTAGATGGTCTGCCATCAGTAAGGCTAAGTATTGACCAAATGACATCATAACTGGTTTTTGGACCAGGCGCTTTTGTCTTGATCTTCATATACTGAGTGCATTCATTTCTCTGGTGTAGTCTTTTCAAAATAATGCTCTGTTTGATTCTTGCCTCTTAGTTCTCAAATACTATTTTCAAAGTTTTGGAAGAGTTTGCATACAGTATAAAACTTACTTTTCTTGTAATATTTTGTTAAAATATATGATTTTTCTTATTTTTTTTACATTTTATTGTTGTTTTATTACATCCATCCCCTTTTTCCTTCCCTTTGTCTCTTTCCCCACTCCCCCACTCCCTCACAAAGTCAGCCCCACTTGCTGTCCATGTCCATGGTTCTTCCATGCTAGTTCCTTGACTAAACTGCTCCCCTTCTTTGCCCCTTTCTCCCCCCACTCTCCTGACCCATCCCCTCTGACCACAGAAGGTCTATTCATTGTATTCATGTATCTGGTTCTGTTTTGCTTATTTGTTTGTTTTGTCCATTATTGTCCTGAAATGGGTGAGATCATATGGTATTTGTCTTTCACTGACTGGTTTATTGATTTTTTCTTAATCAACTTTCTTATTTGAGGCCTCATATTCACTAAATTGAATTGCAATATTAAGATAGTGGTATATTTCCATTGTGATTCTAAAATATGTCTGACTTTTGTTTGTATTTTATATTATTGCTCATTTATATTTTATTCATAATCTCATTTCATATCATAAATCACTCATTTATATTAAATTTATTTAGAAATTATAGTTTATTTCAATATTGGTACATGTATATCTATTTGCTTCCTTTTAACTGTTACATTATTTTCATAACGTGCATGTTACATATTTTATTTATTCAGTTTTTTGTTTAATCTTTCCCTGGGAATATTTAGAAAGAGTGCAAGAGAGAGAGAGAGAAAGAGAAAATAAACACATCAATGTGAGAGAAACATCAATCAGTTGCTTCCTGTACCTGCCCTGACAGGGGAGATTAAACCGGCAACCTAAATATATCCCCTGTTAGGGGATTGAACCTACAGCCTTTTGGTGTATGAGTAACACCCTAAGTCACTTAGGCACCTGGCCAGGGTTATTTATTTAACTTTAAACTGATGGGCATTTAGATAGTTTCCATTACTTTGGTATAACAAGTATTGCCATATTGAACTTCCTCATATAGATGTTCAATATCTGAAGGTGATTGATCCCAGGACACTCTGTGGTTACCAAAATCTGCAGCTGCTCAAGCACCATCCATGAAATGGTGTGCATATAACCTAAACACATCTTCCCATGTACATTAAAGCATCTCAAAGATTACTTATCAGAGCTAATACAATGTAAATGCTATAAAAATAGTAGTGATACTCTATTGTTTGGAAACTAATGACATAATTAAAAAGTGTACACAAGCTCGGCATAAAAACAACCAATTTAGGCTCTCCTGCATAGTATACGTCAGCAACAATGTAACATTTTCTTTAGTATTTTAAATCTGCCTTTGGTTGGATCAGCACAGGAGGAACCCATGGATATGGAGGACTGACTGAACGTACATACTTTGAATGTTGTACTTACGTCTCTCTGGTTATAAATTTGGAACAAGAATTTCTGAGTGATTCATTTTGAGCATGATAAACCTGATAAAATACATCTATTTTCCCAATACAAAATTCCCACCAATATTAGATACAAGGTTCCCTTTGTTATATCCTATGTTTAATGTTATGTTTCCATATGGTGAACAAAATAGTGACTTCCATGTTGCTTTTTTTTTTTTTTTTGTCATGAACTTTGACTTTTTTATCTATAGCAAATGCAAACATATAAACAATTCTTTGATGTTTTTCATAACTTACAAAGATCATCCTGAGGTTCATTTCCAGCTTTTAAATAAGCTAAATAAGAATGCAATAAATCATATTTCTCTACTATTACATACTCAAAAATCCCTCATTGGAGCTTGGCAAGAGGAAGCATTCAGGAAAAAAAAAATACCAACTACCTAAATAAGAAATAATTTAGTATTTTTTCACAAAATTATTAGTTGGGCTCTTACTCAGAACACAACTTTGAAATAGTGGTTATTTATTTGCTTGTTTGTTTATGTCAAGGACAAGCATTATAGCAGTAAATTCTTTCATGTACGACTCATATTTCCATGATATTGAAACACTCATGCCTCTTGTGCAGCCTTGGAGGGGTGGAAAAAGCAGTTACTAATCTGACATTCCCTGGGTAAAGTGTCTCTTACTCCTTCTCTGATTCTATAACGAATTAAAATATCATAACTTGATTCATGCTGCTTAATGTCATATTCTCTAAAAACTCAAGCCTTTTTTCTTACACTAAAACATCAGATTAAAGTGACCAAATAAATATACCATATACCTAAATCAAGAGCACAGCATCATTGTTCACATAAAGTGCAAGCGGATAGTTTTATTCCTGTCCTGGAGCCTAACCTTCTGCAAAAGTAATTAGGTCTATAATTAAAAAGCTATTTGGAATTATTAAAGCCCTGTTATCTTGTGGCATTTAAAGACAAATGCAAATGTCAGAAAGGATGGATTCATTAAAATGTCTACTTCAAAGAAAAAATGTAGATGGAGGAAGTTATTTATTACAATGTTATAATTTCAGGGAAGGTTTGATCTGCAACAAAGACATGGAAGGTGGGAAGTATCTTTCTGTAGCATTAGATATAGCAATCTGCTCCTACTTACAAATACTCATTTTGTTCCAATACAATATATCACAGTATTATTTCAAATGTTATGTCATTCTTTGGAGGAACTTTACCTCTTCTAAAATAAACATGAGCCCTGGCTGGTGGCTCAGTGGGGTGGCACCAGCCTGCGAACCCAAATGTTGCTGGTTTGATTCCCAGCCAGGGCACATAACTAGGTTGCAAGCCAGGTCTCCAGCCAGGTCTGTAGCTGGAGGCAGGTGAAAGGCAACTATACATTGATGTTTCTCTTCCTTTCTTCCTTCCTCCCTGTCTTTCTCTGAAAATAATGAGTAAACTCTTTAAAGAAATAAATACATCAAATAAATTGGGAGCTATTAAATGTATCTAATTTTGAGTCAGTCATATATACAAATTTTATACCTTATCCCATAAACTATGGTATGTTATCAATCTAGATTTTTAAGCTGTGAATTCAAAGGCTAATTACTTTGAATGCAATGATTAAAGTTTTATATTTCTTTTTGCCACCAAAATTAATAAAATTAAGGAAAGAGAACTTGGAGTGGAGGTTAGTTGTTACATGTTATTTTATGATCATTTTTCAAATGACTGCAGAGCTGTCTACTGATGGTCCCCTAGTCATTTGCTTTGTGTTCTTTTAAATGAAACACATTTTTCATGAACAGGTACTATTAACTTCTATTAGTAGAAGTTACTGAATATCATCATGGGTTATAGGACACTTTTAATTGCCCAAGAGGATTTTTCTTGCACAAAACAATACCACTTGCAAAAGGCATAAAAGATACACTATAAACTATGTATGAGGTCTGTCCAGAAAGTATCAGTGGCACAAACTGTTTTAATTATATTGACATTGGCTCAATACTTTTGGGACAGACTTCATATACGTGCATATATATGTACTATGTAGGAGACCTTTCCCAGCATAATACCCAATAGCACCTTATAAAACACAAGCTATTCAGATGGGGCAGTAAAAACCTCTCATTTCCTATTCATTCTTCAAAGACAGTTCCAGAAGTCATTTGGCTCCCAAAATCCATGCTCTGAAAGGTAGAAAGATTTTTTCCAAACTTCTACTGGGGTTCTCATATGTTTTCTACAGCTTTAGCATTTTTATTCTCAACACATCATTAAAAATATAAGAATGTAGATACATCAAAATATATATATTAAATATTTGCTCACAGTATGTAGCTTGTCTTTTCACATTTAGCAGTGTCTTTCAAAAAGCAGACATTAGAATTTTAATGAAGAACAGCTTATAATTTTTTCTTTCATAAATTGTGGCATTGTTGTATCTAAAAGTCATCTCCGTAGCCAAATTGTTAGGTTTTCTCTTATTTTATCATTTAGGAGGTTTATACTTTTGTATTACATACTTAGGAATGTGATTCACTTTGATTTGATTTTTGTGCAGGGTGTAACATCTATGTGCACTTGTGTTTGTTTTTATTTATTTTTGATGTTTTTGATTTTTGAATGTCCAGCTATTCCATACCATTTTTTTGGAAAGACTATCTTATCTAGTTAACTCCATGCCAATATTTCAGAATGTTCCCAGAATACAAAGAAATAAAATATAACAAGCTAAGGGAAAAAATTAAAGGACAATCAAACAAAAAATAAGCATTTTTAAAAAGATATATAAATTAATACTTTTATAAACAAATGATGCTGTTAACCAAAAGAGATGATGCATGTTTTCTCTTTTGCTATGCCTCTCACTTGATATTTCAGTTTTTATAAATTAGTCCTGCCCCTAGCCCGGTAAATAAGGCACCAGCCTGCAGATCCAAAGGTTGCTGGTTCTATTCCCCAGCTAGGGCACATAAGCAGGTTGCAAGCCAAATCTCCAGCCAAGTCTGTGGCTGCAGGCAGGTGAAACGCAACCATATATTGATATTTCTCTCCCTCTCTGTGTCTCTCCCTTCATCTCTCTCCAGAAATAATAAATAAAATCTTTTAAATAAAACAAAATCAGTCATTTGAGGTATTATTTGCTTACTAAAATATTTAGCAGTTAGAAAGGGTTTTTTTTTGTTTTTTTTTTTTTGTTTTTTTTTTTTTAGATTTTATTTAAATCTAAATAAAGGTTGCCTTTCTCCTGTCTCCAGCTATGGACCTGGCTGGAGACATGGTTATGTGCCCTGGCTGGGAATTGAACCAGCCACCTTTGGGTTCACAGGCTGGTGCCTTATTCACTCTGCCACCAGCCAGGACAATATTTAACAGTTTTAAATACACAAATTAAAGAGCTATGAACATATAGTGCAATTACATGAATATACTCCAAACATGATGTAAAACTTGGCCATATCATAAAATCTCTCATATTTTTGTCACAGTCTGTCTCCCATCTCCATCCCTAACTCTTAACAATCACAAATCTGGGTTCTGTTGCTGTATCTTTATCTTTTCTACACTTCTGTATGAATGGAAACATAAGTATTTCCAAGTAAAGTAGTAGCCCATGAGTGACCATTGATCAGTGAACAATCTTGGGTCTTAAAAAATAAATCTATGTATTATTCAAATAGCAGATATGAGACTAAGCAAAAGACAATGAAATATATAGAATGAGATTTAGAAGGTATAAAAGAAAAGTAGGCAACTAAGAGCCATTAGGTGGTACAGGGATGGAGGCCAGAATAAACAGTATTAATGGCAATTCATCAGCATAAATTACTCAGAATTAAATGAGGCTAAGAGCAAATTCAAAAATACTTAATAATAACTGAGTACTTATTATGTCAGACATTGTACTAAGTGTCATGCAATTAATTCCTACAGAAACCTTATGACAGAATATTTTATTATTTTCTTTTCACAAGTTAATAAACTGAGATAGATATAAAATAACTAAAGTAACCCATGTAATAGTGGTAGAGCCAAAATTGGTACTCAGGTGGTCAAACACTGTTGAAAGACTGAAATGTTAAGCCACAAGGCGATTTAGACATTTTAATCCAACTTTAATGTTTAATGGTTAAACAGGTCCAGAGTCATTAAATGGATCACTCAAGTCAGGCCAGCTATTAAATCAAAGCCGAATTGATATTATTACCTGCACTTCAGCCTATATATTCATTATTATTATTATTACTACTACTATTACTATTAATGTTAATAATAACCATTGTATTCAATAAACATGTGTGTATATACACACTTTACATATATAAATATGAGTGGATATTTATATGGTGGTTTTAAACACATTGGTATATATGTTGAACAACAATTCAGCACATTATGATCAATCATTGATGAGGTTTTTCAAGTAGATAAGTAGGTAATACTTGATAATTTTTATAGAATACAAATTCTGATAATAGGTGGAATTGGTATTAAGTCACTATTCTTAAAAAAACAATTTTCTCATTATTAAAAATCAGGAGCCTTGCCTAGCGTAGCTCAATGGATTGAGTGCCAGCATATGAACAAAGGGTTACTGGTTCAATTCCCAGTCAGGGCAGGTGCCTGGGTTGCAGGCTGAGTCCTCAGTTTGGGGCGTGCGAGAGGCAACCACACATCAATGTTTCTCTCCTCTTTCTCTCTCCCTTCCCCTATCTCTAAAACTAAATAAATAAAAAATCTTTAAAAATTAAGAAGATTAAGACATTATTTATATATAATATCTAAGGGTAAGAAATATGTTATTTTATTCAATAATAATCATCATAACCTAAACCACACTTAAAGAATTATTAGATATTTTATTTTAAAGTTGTTTCTGAATATTTACTGGAAGTTTAAGATTTTCAGAAATATAATATGTTCCTATGGAGTGGTTATAAAAGGCACATTAAAATGATCATTTTTAGAGATTTATGGCATAATGTTTATTAAAACATAAAGATTATATGAAAATAGGATATAATTTTATACATTCTGTATTTCAGAACTATTTCCATATTTAATTTAGTAAGAATAATTTTATATGTACTTTTATAGCCTTTCTTAGGATATTTGCTATTTATGAACCTTAACCACTCAGCATATGCTATTTGGTTTATTATTTAGTGCTACTTTCAGCCTGTTTTAATAATATGGGAGCAATGAAAGAAATACTTTAGATGTTTCAGTTTTGCTTGCTAAACAAGACACAACTAAATATGCTGGCTCAGCACATTCCCAATACCATAACCCCTCAGAACCTGGTAGTTTTCTTTCTCTTTTTAAAATATTTTACTTATTATTTTTAGAGAAAGGGGAAGAGAGGGAGGCAGAGAGGGAGAGAGACATCAATGTATGGTTGCCTTTCACCTGCCACCAGCAACAGACCTGGCTTGCAACCTGGTGATGTTGCCCTGGCTGGGAATCAAACCAGTGACCTTTGGGTTTTCATGCCAGCACCTTATCCACTGTACCACCAGGCAGGGCCCGGTTTTCATTTTTTACATTCTTAAAGTTCAGGGTAACCTAGGGTTTCCTGTATATCCTTGACTTTATAATGCCATAGGCAATATGTTTTTCTTTAAAAAGCAGCTTAGTTTCTATATCAAGTAACTTCTAATACTGAATAATAAAATTATAGACCTCACAAAGGGTATCATTATAATTGCAAAATGACCTGAGTAAATTTACATAACATTTTATTTTTATACAGGGGTGTGAGTACAAATAGAGCCTTCAATTTTCTAAAAGAAAAAAATCTCAAATTCTTTTCCAGCAGTCAATAAAATCAGAGCAATACAAATATAAGTTCATTGATATTTTTCGACTAATATGTAGTTATTCTCAACATGTGATACACACAATTGTTTGTTAATAATGATTCATATATACTATACAAATGAACTTTTAAAAATGTTGTAAGAAATAAAAAGTCTTTTCCCTGATCACATAAATCAGTAGAAGGTACGGTATACTGTATTCTGGTAATAGCAGTTCTAGCAGAAACTTGTTAGGGCACAATATGGATGATATATGTTGTACTTTGTGTTTAGATGGGAAGACTTCACACAGTTAGCAGAATAGGCCTGTGGGAGGTCACTGTTGTACATCACAGTAACTCAAAATCTTTAAGACTTGCCATGAAATAACTTCTAGCCCCACTGCAACCGTAAGCTGACTTATTGAAACCCATGTCTTATTCAAGTAAAATCAAAGGCAGTTGGATGTTTAGAAAAGCATGAGAACACTTATTATCTATCAAGGGTCAGCAACAAGAGAAGGTGCGCCTTTTCAGAAGATTTTATTTTGATACAAGGTGAAATTTTATACTTGGTAACTCAGTTGCAAGAAAAGTCAGTCATTACAAAAGGATTATTCCATTTGTCTGTTAGAAAAATGTAACTGATTGACAGCTTGAAATGGCTTGTTTAGAGAAAGATTGTTCAACATTCAACACAGAATACTTTTGTTTTTGAAGACTGTATATCCATGTTGCCAGTTCACTGTACTTTGCATTTTGACCAAAATGCTTCCATTAAACATGTTGGCATTTAGTGTTTGAATTCTTTGGTTTCTAAAATCGGTATGACACAAAACCAGAGTGCACTGACAGAAATCAGCTCACAGATGGAGTACCCGAACAACTTCATTAAGGTCCCATAGGCAGTCACAGACTCGCTTCTTTTCAGTTTGGCACACCACCCAGCTATTTTTGGCCAGCAAAGCTACAGTGGAACTTTTTAAACATGATATAAATAATGATAGCAAACTCTCTGCAGTAAGCAGACAGATGATGAAAGTTTGGCATCATTTCAAATAAAATGAAAATAAATCTTTCATTTGTTGATTTTTTTAATAACAAAGGGCAAAGATGAAATTAACTTGGTATAAAGAATGACTATTAAACTCAAGAATGAGAAGACTTTTATTGTCATTAAAGACCACCCTACCTTTTCCATCTGTAAACTATTTCTAGTCCAGAGAGTGAAAAATTACCAAGTAATATCTACAGGCATATAGTGCTTTTGTTTTCTTCCAGGCATTATTTTAAGGACTGTGCATTTATCTTTTTTATTTTTTTCATTTTCTGCCATTCTGTGAAGAAATTACTGAGATAATTATTACTCACATTTCACTGGTGGATAAAAAATCAGGCAGTTTGTGTGACTTGCCTAAAGTTATGGAGCTAGTACACAGCAGCTCTATAGTTTTAAGAGAGGCAGCCCATACTCTAGTGCCTTGTCATTAACCCTGTAATAAAAGTACAGTTGGTCATAATATATTGCAACCTCAGTACTCTGATGTTATGCCATGATTGAAACAGTTTAATCCAACATATGAAAGCACAATCACAAAGCACAAGGAAATTCTTTCAATATTACACTGTTAGTACCATCACCTTAGAGGAAGATCTGGGATGTAGCCAAGAGAGTGAGCCCTGGACAAGAGTCTGAAGTTCAGAGTCAAGAAGGGCATCCCTTACCTTAGCCCATACTATGATGTTCTTCTATGAGAATCCTCACAAGATTTCCTTAACGGTTCTACCCACAGTTGAATTTATTTATGAAATTGTTTGTATGACTGTATCTACTCCACTGCTAAATTTTATTCTCAGGTGAATACAATGCCTTGAACATTATAATATTCAATGAATCTTTGCAAATAAAAATCATAAGTTGAATGCTCAGGAATAGGGTGTCTAAACAGAAACAAAACACAATCACAAAAAAATTCCAAAAAGCAGTTTTAAATTTTAATGATGTCAGTTATCAGCTGATCTTTCATTGTGCTTTATAGCCTAGCAGACTTTGTGGAACTGAAAAAGAGGTTCCTAATTGCATTGTTTGTGGTGGAGAAAAACAATCCTCAAATATGTTTTTCTGAGTTCCCGGTACTTTTAACTTTGTTTGTAAACGAATTACTATTTTTAATATAACAAATTAATTATCAACATATAGACTACATAAGAAATGTATTGTGAAAATAATTTTATGAAATTCTTTAAGTGTATACATATTGGGGAACTTATTTAATTTTATACTAAGAGATTAATTCCATCTATCCATGGATAAATAAATAAAACAAAATGTTATATAGATATATAATGGACTATTATTCACTTTAAAAGGGAAAGAAAATCTGACAGAAGCTACAATACGTAAGAGAATATATAGTATATGATAATGTACCTAGATTAGTCAAATTAATAGACAGAAAGTACTTGGACTATACCCAAAGAATCCTGAAACACCAATTCATAAGAGCCTATGTACCCCTATGTTCATAGCAACACACTATTTACAATAGCCAAGTGCTGGAAACAGCCTAAGTGCCCATCAGTGGATGATTGGATCAAAAAACTTCAGTACATTTACACAATGGAATACTACACAGCAGAAAGAAAGAAGGAACTCCTACCCTTTGCAACAACGTGGATGGAACTAGAAAGTATTATGCTTAGTGAAATAAGCCAGTCAGTGAAAGACAAATACCATATGATCTCACCCATTGCAGGACAATAATGAACAAAACTAACAACAAACAAAACAGAACCATATATATGAATACAGGGAATAGGCCTTCAGTGGTCAGGGGTAAGAGGGATGGGGGTAGGAGGTAGGAAGAGGCAAGGAAGGGAAGCAGTTTAGACAATAACCTAGTATAAAGGAACCATGGACATGGACAACAGGTGGGATTGCCTTTGGGGGTGGGGGGAATGGGTGGGTGGGGAAGAGGACAGAGGGGAGCAAAAGAAGGATGGATCTAATACAACAACAATAAAATTTTTTAAAAATAGACAGAAAGTAGAATGTAGGTTACCTGGGTAAGGGGATGAAGGAAATGGGGAGTTTTTATTTCATTAGTACACAGTTTAAATTTGGGATAAATGAAGATGTTCTAGAGTTGAATGATGATGATGGTTGTTCAACAATGAGAGTACCTGGTAGAGCAAAAAAAAAAAAAAAAAAAAAAAAAAAAAAAAAAAAAAAAAAAAAAAAGTGTCCACTCTAAAGTACATATTTTCTACCCACTGCCCTGTATGTCTGAAACTAACACAGAATAATATAGAATGTAAATTATAATTGAAAAATAAGACATACGAGATTTCATCAAAATTACATTGCAAAAAACAAATTTAAAATGTTCATGATTTATGAAAACATACTGGTTTTATTTTGTACAGAAACTTTATCAACCACTTAATATATAAACATTCATAAAATATACTTTTGTTCCTCCACAAAGGTTACATAAAAATGTTCTTGCATTTTGCCATACCTCAGCCTGAAATTGATGTTTATTCCCTTGTATGTTAACTTTAACAATGTAAGCATATACCCATATGCAAAAAAAAAATAAATAAATAAAAAAAAGTTTTAATGACAAAACTCATGTATATTTCACCATAATAAAAATATAATAGGGCAAAAAAGAAGTTTCATTTGAAGTCAACATCTCATCAACAATACCTTTGAAGTTGTATTCATGGCATTATAGGTTTCTTGGACCTAGCTAGGCACATTTACTGCTGAGTCTACTGAGATAATATTGGAAGCTTTATCTTATTAAGATAATCAGTTTGAACTTTAATGTGAATTATTTAACCTCATGCTTTATTATGCAAACATTTTTATTTCCAATTAATTTTGTCAATTAGTTAAGATAATAACTCTATTTTGTTTACAAACATCAATATTAGATATCCATAGCATTTTTATTAAGTATATTATAAACTCAGCAAGTAATGTCTTCAGTCTTTGCCTAGAATTAAACAAATCTACTTATTCAAATTAAAATATTTTTTTTGAAATAATCAGATTTATCTAAAAGTTTGGAATAAAAATAAATATACACACAATAGAAGATAGTGTTGATCCTATCAATTAATATCAGTGTTATATTTTTTATTATAATTTTACTGAGACAATGTTTAGATCTTTTATTATACCATGCAATTGTATATGGCAAAAAGAGAGGCTAAGAGTATGGACTCTGGCATCACCCTCCCTGGAAAAATATCTCAACTCTGTTATTTATAGCTGTTAGGACTCCACAGCTATTTCAACTCTCTGGGCTTCAGTTTCTTCATTTATAATACAGAGAAACAACAGTAACTATCTCATACAGGTGACTTACATATTTTAAATGCCTGTTAGCTTGCCTGGCACATAGTTAGTCCCAAATCAATAGCACACGCATATTTCTCAAATGCATATTTGATATACTGAGATTGCAGGTTTAAATTTCAAAGCATTTTTAAATAGGTGGTCATGTACTCGCTTCAGCAGTGCATATACTAAAATTGGAACGATACAGAGAAAATTAGAATGGCCCCTGATGACACACAAATTCAGGAAGCATTCCATATTTTAAAAATAAAATATTAAATTAAACAAAATAAAAGAGGTGGGCATTATGTAGTTAATCTTTGAGGTTACCTGGTAAAACTATTTTCAAATCATTTACATGGTTAAGATAACAATTTCATAGCAAAACTTTTTAAGTTATTCAAAACCACTAGGAAGGCAAATAGATACAATTTTTATAATATGACAGTCTCTGTAAATCATTCTTATAAACAAATTGATCTAAATTTGTAATGCTGTTCTGTGGTCTGAGATAAAAAGGGACCCTGTCAGAATTGACTTAAAATATTCCACATTTGTTGTTTCCCTGAGAATAAGTAGAGAAGAATCATTAATCAATATTGCATTTTATGTTTACTTCATACATTTATGAATACTAATCTTAAACACCAAATAAAGAAGTTATATCAATTTTAAAACCTCTTGTCTATTTTCACACAAAACACAGTATGTTATTTTGGGAGTCAATACAACTATGTTAGAAAGATAAAGTTTGCCAATGTTCAACATGGAACTTGACAGTCTATCATTCAAGGGTTTTGATCCCCAAATTTGAGCTTCTATTTTCTTTGCTTGTTGCTACATCATAATCTATCTTTATGGGATTTAAGAATCTAATAGCCTAGCAAATTAAATGTGAAGAGAGAGCCCTAGCTGGTGGCACAGTGGGTAAGGCACCAGCCTGCAAACCCAAAGGTTGGTAGTTCAATTCCCAGCCAGGGCACATAACCAGGTTGTAAACCAGGTCTCTAGCCAGGTCTGTGGCTGGAGGCAGGTGAAAGGTAACCATGCATTGATGCTTCTCTCTCTCTCTGCCTCTCTCCCTTACCCTATCTCTAAAAATAATAAATAATTTTTTATTTAAAAATAAAAATTAAAAAATAAATGTATAGAGAAAAAAAATAAAAAGAAAGCAAACAAAAAATGAGGGAGGTGTGATTAACTTAGTAAATATTTGTATAATGTCTTTTTATATATGCTTATGGCATTAAGCTAAAATATAAACATATAAGTCTGGAATATTATCACACAGATTTTTGTTGGAGAAATTAAAGAACAGATCATTTTTTTGGTACCTTTAAGGAGGGCATGCGATGGGCATATCCTCCAGACAGTATCTGTCTACAGACAGCTCCATATGTAGACATAAACAACCTCTGGCAACTATAAAATATGGTAAATATATGTCTACTCTATTCAGTTTGTTTTATATGTGTTTAATATTATTTTATGTACTTCCTTCATATCTCAGATTTTCACTTTGAAAAATTTTGATGTGTGTATTAGAAAAAGTATCTATTTTCTTTTCTAGTACTTATATTAAATAAGCAAAAGAATCAAGTGACTTTCTCTGAGGTTTGACATGGTATGATCTAGCAATACATCTTAAACATTCTATTAAAATGTCTAAATATTCTTCCAGATATAAAATTCTTCAAATTAAACTACTTTATAAAATTAAATTTATTGGGGTGCCAGTAGTTAATAAAAGCAAGCTATTTGTTTGTAGAAATTAGCAAATACACATAAGAAAATATCATCTATAAGAAATGAAGCAACTAAAAGAAACTACTCACTAATTTTTAAATGGTGTCTAATGAAAAAAAGAGATCTGATTTTCTTTCCCCAGTAAATTGAATTAAAATAATTTAAAAGATTGCTTCTATCCTTCTACAAATGGAATAGCTAGTAACCTCATAGATTAAAAAAACAAATGTAGTCTTAGATCTCTGTTGTCAAGTCTAATTAAACCATTTTTTTTTTGAAATTAGAAAACTTCTAAGCATTATAATAAAAACTCTTATCAAAGGTACCTTGCCTATCCTTTATATTTTATACATTCTCACATATATTTCCTCACTGGCAACTTTATTATTATTATTATTATATTTTGCACACCAAATAAAAAATGAGAGTTGAATAAATAATGTACATGGGGAGAAATTTGTAGTGTGTCTGATGAGACAGGTACAATAAATTATAAACCAAAAGAGAGGTTAAAAATTAGAACAGAAGGCCCTGGCTGGAGGCTTAGTGGAATGACACCAGCCTGTGAATCCAAAAGTCTCTGGTTCCATTCCCAATCAGGGCACATAACCAGGTTGCAAGCCACATCTCCAGTAAGGTCCCTAACTGGAGGCAGGTGAAAGACAACCATGTATTGATGTTTCTCTCCCTTTCTTCCTCCCTTCCTGCCCTTCTCTCTAAAAATAATGAATAAAATCTTTTTAAAAATTAAAATAGAGGGAATACACATAAAGAAAATGAAATCACTAAGGAATATGAGAAATTATAGACTGGTCGCTGTCACTGTTGAGTATACATGCTATAGAATGCAGAAAATAGAAAAGCTTTGTGAAATTTCTTTTAGTAAACCTAGTAAAATTTTCTGATAATACAGAAAAGGTTCAACTGCTTAAATTTGTTCTAATCTGGAATAGCATCAGAGCTGTTAACTAATCAAAATGTAGCATTTCCATAATGACACTTTATAAGACCCATTTTCTACCTTGCTGCTTCTAGAAATTAAATTACATACATTTAGCAATTTTCTAAGTGGTATAAAAATATCTGTATTCTCTCATCTTGCTTGTTGAAGGTTTATCTTTCAAACTAGCACCTCCTGCAAGAGTATGAAAGAAAAAAATGGGTAAGGCAAAGAAGCCATAGAAATAATACTTCATTTTCTTTTAAAATTACTGGCACCAGAGGAAAGACCTTTTTTAGTTTAATTTGTTTTAAATAGTTTTTGTTGTCATCCTTTAAAAAATAATTGTAGGTATACTATCTTGCCTCAAATTCATTTGATTAAAAAATTGGGCAAGTCCTACCATACAACTGTAAACTTTATTATTTTTCTTCTTCTACATTAGACACTTTGAAAGCTTTGAACCCTTGGAATTTCTAGCTGTATGATCCTGAAGGCCTCCAGTAGAATGTCTTACTCTAGATTAGCACTATTGAAAGTCTGCCATTCAACAAGATGCTTGTCAAATAATGAAATTAAAGGCATTTCTTTCTTACTCAACCAAGTACAGTAGAGCAGCCTCCCTCATTCCTGGGTTTCTTTCCTGTTGTTTTAGCTATTCTTAGTCAACCTTGGTTTAAAAATATTAAATGGAAAGTTCCAGAAACATACAATTCATAAATTTTAAATTGCACTCCATTGTGACACTGTCCTATCTGTCCTATGCTAGCTCTGTTCAACGGGTCCACCTTATATACACTACCTGCCTTTATCCCTTAGTAGCTGCCAGTCATCACATCAACTGCTATGGTATCACCGTGACTGTATTCAAGTAGCTCTTATTTTATTTCATAATGGTTTTAAGGTTCAACGTTAGTGAAAAAAGTAGAATATATCAAACTCAGCTTAAACCTCTTTTGATTACTTTTCTGTTTTTTTATTGTGCAAAATAAAATAACTGACTATTGAAAGCATTTTTATATAAAAACCTAAATCAAAGATTCATAAGCAAAAATGTAAATATATATATAATATATACTTATATGTATATATACACATACATATGCACACACATACATATATGTAAGAAAAATCAGAATTAGAATTGCTTAAATAACTTTTCTTATATGAAGGCAATCTTTTTATAAAGATTTTATTTCTCATTTTTAGAGAGAGGGGAAGGAGGGGAAGGAGAGGGGGAGAGAGACATCAATGTATGGTTGCCTTTCACCTGCCTCCAGCTACAGAAGAAAAATTGGGATAGCTGTAATAAAATGACAATAAAAAAAAGAAATAATAAATTAATAAACAAATCTGGAATATATGTTACTAAGCCCAGTTTTAAGTTGGTGGAAATCATTATTAGTCTGCATCTTTTTAGGCAGATTGATGTTTAGATTTGGATCATTGTAATTTACAATACTGTATGTTTTCCTTTTCATCATATTTGATACAAGATTTCTCACACATATTTATTCATGAGCATGAAAATATACAGCATGTTGCTTATGCATAAAAACATGATCACATACTTTCAAACAAGATAAACATCTAAAATAATTTTTTGTTATTCTATTACAGTTGTTCCAATTTTTCCCCTTTTCCCCTCCTCCCTCCATGCCACATTCTGCTCTCAGTCAATGCACACATCTTTTAATTTTTAGTTACAGTTTACATTGTTTCATTAAAAAAAAAAAAAAAAGATTTTATTCATTATTTCCAGAGACAGGCAGAGAGGGAGGGTTGCCCTTCATCTGCCTCCAGCTACAGACCTGGCTGGAGACCTGGTTTGCAACCTGGTTATGTACCCTGCCTGGTTGGGGAACCGAACCAGCGACCTTTGGGTTCACAGACTGGCGCCTTATCCACTGTGCCACCAGCCAGGACTTGAATAATTTTTTATAGACTTCTTTTCATTTTATCTTACATAAATGATGTCATTAACAATTTTATATAAAACAATAAAAATACTTCAATTAAAAGAAATGTTAATACATGATGAATAATTACATGGAAACTCTACTTTCTTCTTAATCACTATAAACTTGAATCTTAAAGATTATTCATTACCATCAAGAGAAAGGACATTTGAAATTGTTTTCTTTAGAAAACATTCTATATGTTGATTATATATGCATGCCCTCTTTTTTCCACACATGTGCAAATTAGGTTTTTGCTTCAAAAAGCTTATTGATTTTATATTCTGATGCAATGTCAGAAATTAGCAAGGAATACATATTAAACATAGAAAACATTTATACTTCAAATGTTTATAAAGGCGATCATCTAGATTTGAGAATTTGTTATAAGTCTAGACCACTGCTGTCCAATAAATACATACTGTCAAATCCAAATCTATGTTTTAAATACCTAGTAATTAATTTAAAAAACATATAAATATTAAATTATTTTAATAATATATCATGTTATTGAATATATATCACTTATTTGTATAGTGATTTAAAAATAATTTAAAAATATTTGTCTCTAAAATTATTAAAATTCTGTGTCTATTTTACACTTACAGCATAACTCAATCTTGATGATGTTTCCATGAGAAAAATAACCTGACTTTACATTTAATAAAAGTCCGAGTAAAACAAGATGCACATACTCCAGTTTTTCCAAATTGACTTAAACTTTGTCCAGGAGAAATAAAATTCCGTATTTGAATTTTAAGTAATTACAATGAAATAATATTAAAAACTCAGTTCCTCAGTTTCACTGGCCCCATTACAACTCTGCAGCAGTCTCAAGTGTCTGGCACTAACCTATTGACAAGCACTAGCTCTTTTATCTTACAATTTTTTGCAGACAACTGCCTGCTATCATTGGAACACTGAGAATAAAGAGTATACTGCATTTTGCAACCAACTACAAGAGATGGGCAAGAAAATAATCGAAGTACAGTGTACTGTGAAAGTGTCTTTGGGCGCTATGGGAGAATATGAAATGAGATTGGCAGTGATGGTATTTAAAGAGTAATCACAGGGGAGTGATATCAGATAGAAGCTCACTGGGAAGTTATAGAACTGAATTGCCCAATGGAAACATTAAATAACCAATTAGAATCTGGCTAAAATAACTTTATAGGCGCTCTGGAAATCAAACCGCTACAGCTCTCAAGGGAATATCCAATGAAGGGAAGGCCACATTTAAAATAATAAGAATTTTTACTGTGATTTTATGAACCTTTTTCCGTCTTCTCTCTAGTGTGGCCTGGTGCATGTGAGAGAATTCAATGGCCCAACCTCAGTGCTACTGTTAAATGAGTACAGAGCTGAAGTTTTATAAGAGTGTTGGAGACTGGTTGCACAAAATGAATGTACCTACTGCTATTGAAATACCCATCTAAAATGGTTAAAAATCAAAATGTAATAATAGAGATGAAGTCCTAAAAAATGATTCCTAGATTTTTTTTAAAAAGTGAAAAGGTCGTTTAGTATATGACAAAGAGTAACTTTTTAATATATTATCTTGAAACACCCAGAAAATTATTTTGACATAGAGTCCTTATTTCCTGAACTTTTAAACAAACCTAAATGAAACGTAAGATTGGTGTTGGACATTGTATCTCAATGTACTTGCTAGGGAAGGAAGCTGGGGAGGGAGGGGTGGCCAGAGCTTGGCTTTCACCTTCCACATTCAAAAGCATTTTCACAGTGAGATTTTCGATGAACTACTGTTGAATGTAATGCATGTTCAGAATGAGTGTGAGTTATGTTATTTATATATGAAACTTATTGATGTATCTGATTTATTTTTGAATTCGCCTTTATCTCCCTCTCCATCAACTTCTCCCTCTCTCTTTCTATCTCTGTCACTCCCTATTCCTTCCAACCTTTCTTCACTTTCTTCACTATCTCCTTTCTTCCTTTACCTGTCTTCCCTCTTACTATCACTTTTGCCGAGCAGAAAAACGTGTAGCACTGTTATCCAAAGTTAACATAACCTCATAGTTATAAATCTTAAATAATAACTGAATGTGAATAAAAGTACAATTACAAAACAGAAATAGTTCCAGTTGTGTTTTCTTGTAACAGTAATCTCCCACTAGGAAGGAGACTTGTGTTTGAGCTTAAATGAAAGTAGGTGATAATGACATTTTATTTGCTGTATTACCCCCTAAATCTCATCTATTGTTATTACAGACATATGCCAACTTTTCCTAGGTAGTATGTAGCTACTAATGCAGTTTCAATCGAATATTGCATATTATGACTTCCAGTATGAAGTTTAATATTACATTGCTTGTTCTCTCTCAGTGAATTAGAAATAAGAAATACTTCAATAAAATTGAACCTAAATTAGCATTTCAGGCTTCAAGTAATACTTAGTTTCTCTTTTAATGCAGCATGTAAAAATGTTCTTCCCTTCCATTTCTCTTCATTTCTTATTCCCATATTAAGGTTTATCCTTTTGCTTTGCTGATATGTCCTTTTGCTTCTGAACTTATATTTATAGAGAAAAAATATTTTTCACCCTCTTACTCTGTGTACATCATGCTTCTAAAGTTACTTATAACTCAAGCAGTGTGCAGAAAAATGAGTTTTAGTGGGAAAGAAAAATAGATTTCAGAGTAGCTCCAAGATACCAATGCAAATTAAATGAAAATTGGAAGAGCTAGAATTTTTTCACATGAATAGCTATTTTCTTACAGAATAAATACAGGGTTGCTTGAGTGGAAAAATCACTGATTGGCAAAAGACAGGAGAAAGGCTGTCCTGTTTTACATATAAATTAAACTGCTTTAAAAAATGTGTATTACAGTTATAAAAATAATTTGAACCCTTAGAAAGATATCCCTCCTTCCCCTGAAAACTGCAATCTAATTGCTGGGTGTGATTTTTCTATTTATTTGTGGAACCATTTAAAAATATATTTAAGCCTTAATTTTTATGCAAAAATAAGCAAGGTTTAAAGTGTAAATTAAAGCTTTATATTTAAAAAAATAGAATAATTTCAAACATTACATAAAAGTTAATATATGAATAAGAAGTGTTCATTTGGAGTTTTGCATTGGAAAAAATATTTTATTTACTTATTTATTTATTTTAATGATTTTATTTATTACTTCCAGAAAGAGAGAGAGAGGAAGGGAGCAAGGCAGAGGAGGAGAGAGACATCAGTGTATGGTTGTCTTTCACCTACCTCCAGCTATAGACCTGGCTGGAGACCTGGCTTGCAACCTGGTTATGTGTCCTGGCTGGGAATTAAACCAGTGACCTTTGGGTTCATAAGCTGGCACCTTATCCATGGTGCTACCAGCCATGGCTGGAGAAAATATTTAAAAATATTTATCATTTAATTAAAAACTTTCTTTAAAATATTATATGTAGGCAAACATCTGTAGAATTCCTCAACTTACAAGCTAATTGCTAACTTTCAAAAAGGTATTTTATTTAAACATTATAGTTTAAATATCCAATTTTGATAGTCATATACTATGTTTTAAGAAAATTGTGTAATTTTGTAATTTATTATTGAAACAAAATAAAAGATTATCTGAGATTTAGTCACTGTGTTTTACTAATTTAACCTTAAACATATTTTTACTCATAAGCCTAAGCTTTCTTACATTTATTTTAATTAAAATTTTACAAAGTAAAATGTTTTAGGAAGAGCATGACTTTTAAAGTATGATATTTTTAAGAAAGAAAATAATGGTATAATTACTATTTAAGAATTATATCAACTTAGTAGCAATATAGATGATAGATTGATAGATGTAGCGATAGAAATATATATTATGGGACCATCTTTCTATCAAACCATAGTGATATGCTATTCAGTTACTCATTAATTATTCTTTTAAAGTGTTTAATGTCATAATGCATTAGGGAAGAGGAAACACTTATTCCTAGGAATGGCTCTGAAATTCTCAATTAATTTAGGTGAATTATAGAGAAGTAATTAGTTGTATACATTATGATTTCCAGTCAAAACAATGTTATCCAAAGTCATTCATGTCACCTCATTTTTCTCTCACCCTGTCAGGCTATGACATACATATAAAATACAATACTAATGAATTACTTTGTCTCAGCCTTTGATATGTCTTTTCATCCCTAAGAGCATATTTCACAGAGAAAATGTTTTAAATTCTGTAAAGTTAAATTTATTATATTTCCCTCATCGTGGGTTATGCTTTCTTAAGTTGTATCTAAAAATTAGCCAAAATTAAGATCATGCAGATTTTTCTCCTGTTTTCTTTCCTAGAATTTTATAGTTATATAGTTTAGATTGAGGGTAAGGGTTTATTTTTGAGATCAATGTTTTGCAAACTAGGAGCAAAACATTGTATCCAAGTTACTATATAATTTTAATTTAATTTTATGTTATGTTTCTATATAGATACCCAGTGTTGCCAGCAGCACCATGTACTAATATCTTTTCATATTGATTTCCACCTTGTCAAAACTCAGTTGATAATATTTATTCAGATATATTTCTGTCCTCTGTATTCTAACTGTTATGTCTATTTCTAATACCACATTGTTATTATAATAGCTTTATATAGTAAGTCTTCAAATTGGATATTTTGATTCATCTGAGTTTGCTTTTTATTAAAAATATTATATAGTATTTTTAGAGAAGCAGAGAAGGAGAGAAACATGAATGTATGGTTGCTTTTCACTTGCCTCCAGCTATGGACCTGGCTGGAGACCTGTATGGCAATCTGGTTAGGTGCCCTGGTTGGGATATCCAACCAGTGACCTTTGGGTTTGCAGACCAGTGCCTTATCCACTATGACACAAGCCAAGGCTGAGTTTGCTATTTTTAAAGATTGTTTGCCTTTTCATATATTTTGAAAATTAGTCTATTGGTATTAACAAAGGCTACTTTCAATTTTTATTGGAATTGTTAATTTATAGATCAAATTAGAGATAAGATGTACTGATAATATGGAGTCTTCCAATTTATATATTCAGCATAACACCTCACTTATTTATATAATTTTTATTTTTTACCGGTGTTTTGTAACTTTTTCCATCACATTCTGAATAAATTCTCATATATTTATACTCAAATGCTTTACTTTTGTTATATGAAAAATGGTTTGTTTACTTTTGGAATCCAATTGCTTATTGCTGAAATATTGGAGTTTTTATAAGACCACCTATTCTTCATCATATTGAACTCATTTATGAGTTCTAACAGTTATCAATTTGATTGTAGGGGGAACTTTCTACACAGTCCTACTATTTGTGAATAAGGCCAGTTTTATTTATTTTCCTTTCTAATTTGTATACTACTTGTTTAGTTTCTTTTCCTATTGCACTCATTATTACATTCAGTAGACTGTTAAGTAGAAGAGGTGAAAGAAAATATCTTTGTCATATTTCACTACTAATATTTTTTCTTCACCAACTCCCAACCTTAGTGGCATGTCAGCTCTGATATAGTGTCACCATTTGGAAACAAAGGGAAGATCCTTAATTATCAACCTGTTGTACTATTAGAATAAAAATAAACAAAGACTTATATAAGAAAGGTGTTCACTATTTCAAATGCATGGGCTGAGGCACTTTGCATCCAACACTATAAAAATAATGGTAATATAGAGTGTCAAAAGCAAATGACTAATTTTCAGCAATGAACCCAAAGATAAGGGATATTTTTACCTAACTGATAAAGAATTCAAAATAGCTATTATGAAATTAATAAGCTTTAAGAAAATTTAGAAAGACACTTCCTTTCCCCAGGAATAAAATTAATGAAAAGAAGAAGTAATTTACCAAAAGTTGAAAATTCTAAAGAAGAACTAAATCAAAATTCTTGGGCTAAAGAAACAAATAAATAGGATAAAGAATATATTAGCAAGCATTCAGATCAAATGAAAGAGTGGATAAATGAGCCTGAAGATAGGAATTTAGAAATGATTATGGTAGAAGAAGAGAAAGAACTAAGATTTCTGAAAAGTGAAAAAAATCCTACAAAAACTCTCCAACTCCATCAGAAAAACCAGTATAAGATTAATAGGTGCACCAGAAAGGGAGTAGAGAGAGTTGGGAAGAGAGAACTTATTTAAAGAAATATTAGCTGAGAATTTACCAAACCCATGGGAGAAACTAGATATATAAGTTCATAAAGCCAGTAGAACATTGATTATCTCAATGAAAAAAAATATTGTCTCTAAAATATTACATTAAACTGTCAAAAAGTCAATAATAAATAAATAATTTTAAAGAAGGTCCAGGGGAAATGACAGTAACCTAGAAAGGAACCCCTATTTTCCTGTAAGTACATTTCTCACCAGAAATTCAACAAGCCAGAAGAGAATGGAATGGCATAATCAAGGTACTGAGGGGTAAAATTGCCAACCAAGAATACTCTATTCCAGCAAAGATAGCCTTCTGATATGGAGATATAAAACTTGTCTCAGGAAAACAAAACCTGAAGTTCAATATCACTAGTCCTTCCTGACAAGAAGGTCAAAAGGAGTGTCTCAAGCTAAAATGAAAAGATAAAGGAGCATAAAATTCTGATTTAAGTTAAAGACTGTCATAATTCAAAAACTTTAACTCTTTTTTACAATGATATATTTAACTCTTATTTATACCATAAATATTAAAGGAAAATAGCATTAAAATAACTATACTACAACTTGGTAACAAATCTCAACATAAAAAGAAATATTCTGACATCAAAAATTTAAACGGGGACTTCCAGTCATGATGGAGGCATAGGTAGACACATTGCATCTCCCTTCACAATGAAGAAGGAATACAACTATCTCAAAACTGGAGACAACCAGAAGTTCCAGAAAACTGAGCTACATAGAAGTCCAATAAACAAAGAAGTAAAGAAGAGGTACTCATCCAGACAGGATGGGATGGAGCTGGGACAGAGAGAACATGGCTTGGCAGCATGGTGGCAGGAGAGGAACAGTGGCTATGGCTGGCTGGAGGAAAGAGCAGTCATGTGTCTAAAAAAGTAGAGAGGGACCCTGGGGAGCACTCCCAGCACCCAGCACAGGACCAGACTGCACAGCTCAAGATGTCAGTGCTGAGGACAATAAAGCCTCATTGTTTCTGACTGTGAAAACCAGGAAAAGTTGGGGCAGGGAAAGAAACTGCTGGTCTTTCAATAGATCTGTTTGTTTAGAGGCCCCCATAGTTCTAGAATGTCCACAGATACACCCACCCTGGGAACCATATCCATGGCAACAACTAGAGAGGGGCTACTCCCATATGGGAAGTGGGAGAGGTGCCTGGAAGAGGGGCAAATGCTGAGCAAGCAGCACTGTTCCCTCTCAGACCCCTCCCCCACATAGAGCACCACAATGTAATGAAATGGGTTGCCCCCAAACTGATGAATACCTAAGGCTTCACCCCTTAAAATTTAACAGGAGCAACAGCTCTACCTAAGACACAGAGGCAAACACAGGAGCCTGTCAAGTTGAGAAGACAGAGAAGTATGGCCCAAAATAGAGAAGAGATCAAGGTTCCAGTGGGAGAGCTAAGTGATTAGGAGATAGCCAACATAACAGGTGCAGAATTCAGAAGACTGGTGATAAAGATGCCCACAGACTTGATAGATATGCTTGAGTGTGGCAAACACAGAAAGGAAGAAATAAAGGCTATGTTATGTTAAATTAAGGAAAATCCACATGAAGCCAATGGTGAAGAGAAGAAAGCTGGGATTCAAATCAATGGTTTGGAACAAACACCTGGAACAGAGAGAACAAGAATTGAAAAAAACAAGGAGAGACTTAGGAACCTCTGGGACAGCTTTAAACATGCCAACTTCTAAATCATAGGGGTGCCAGAAAGAGAAGAAGATGAGCAAGAAATTGAAAACTTATGTGAAAAAAATAATGAAGGAAAATGTCCCTAATTTGGCAAGGGAAATAGACATACAAGTCCAGGAAGCACAATCTAGACCCAAAGAGGACCACACCAAGAAAAATCATATGTAAAATGCCAAAGGTTAAAAATAAAGAGAGAATCTTAAAAGCAGCAAGAGAAAAGACAAGTTACTTACAAAGGGGTTCCTTTAAGACTACCAGCTGATTTCTCAAAAGAAACTTTGCAGGCAAGAAGGGACTGGAAAGAAGTATTCAAAGACATGAAAACCATGGACCTACAATTCTATCCAGCAAAGCTATCATTTAGAATGGAAAGGCAGATAAAGTGCCTCCCAGACAAAGTAAAGCTAAAGGAGTTCATCATCACCAAGACATTATTATATGAAATATTAAAGGGAAGGGACTTATTTAAGAAAAAGATCAAAATTATGAACAGTAAAATGACAACAAAGTCATAGCTATCAGCAACAGAACTTAAAAATACATAAAAATGACCTTGGCTGGTGACTCAGTGAAAGACACCAGCCTGCGAATCCAAAGATTGCTGGTTCAATTCCCTAGCCATGGCACATAACCAGGTTGCAAGCCAGGTCTCCAGCCAGGTCCATAGCTGGAGGCAGGTGAAAGGCAATCATACATTGATGTTTCTTTCCCTCTCTGCCTCCCTCCCTTCCCCTCTCTCTAAAAATAATAAATAAAATATTTTAAAAAACATAAAAATGAAAACACACTAAGCAAAGAACCAGAATAGGAACAGAATCGTAAGTATGGGGACCACTGGAGGGTTATCAATTGTGAAGGTGGGAAGGGGAGAAATGGGGAAATGGTGCAGGGATTAAGAAGCATAACTGGTAGATACAAAATAGACAGGGGGATATAAGAAAATATGGGAAAGGATGAAGTCAAAGAACTTATATGCACAGCCCATAGACATGAACTAAAGGGGGTGGGGTTGCTGGAGGGAAGGAGATACTGGGCAGGGGGGAGCAAAGGGAAAAGAATTTGGGACAACTGTAACAGCATAACCAATAAAATATATATTAAAAATTTAAGAGGGAATGAGTAAAATAATGGAAATTTAATAGGTAAGGGAAAATAAACTGCCACCAACAGGAAAAAAGAATTAAAGACCTAGTTAGTTTCTTTATAAGAAGTTTTATGTAAACTGCATGGTAACCACAAAGCAAAAATTTCTAGAGCAAATATACCATATATAATAAAAGAAAGACTGAGCATACCCCCTTGGAAAACCACCAATCGCAAAGGTAGATAGTATCAGAAAGAAAAATAAACAATGAAGAGAAAAAATGACCAGAGGGAAAAAATGGTAAAATGGCAGTAGGCAATCCTTACGTAACAATCATCCAAAATGCAAACAGATGTAACTCACCAATCAAAAGGGACAGAGTGGCTGGATGGTATGAAAAACAAAATGTATATAATGCCTAGAGACTCATTTCAGTTCAAAAGCATACATAGGCTAAACGTAAAAGATGGAAGATATTCTAAGCAAACAAAAACCAAAAGAATGTGAGCACAACCATACTTATAACAGACAAAATAAACTTTAATCTAAAAAGGTAACAAGACAAAGAATGTAATTATATAGTGATAAAGAAGTCAATACTTAAAGAATAGCAGTCATAACTATATATTCTCCCAACACCCAAGTACCAAAATATGTTCAGCAAATTCTAACAGATCTTAAGGGAGAAATAGACAATGTTACAATAATAGTAGAAAACTTGAATGCCTCACTATCAGCAATGGATAGGTCTGTTCAGAGAGAAAATCAACAGATAAACTGTAGTTTAACCACACATTATAATAAATAAAAACTGACATACAGAACTCTTCATCCAAAGCAGCAGAATACACTTTTCTCAGGTGCACATGAAGCATTCTTTGGAATAGATCAAATGATAGACACCAAACTAATCTTAGTGAATTTAAGACTTAATCATATCAACTAACTTTCTAAATCCAATGGTATGAAACTAGAAATCACTGAAAAGGGTGATAAAATCTACAAATTTCTGAAAACTACGCATTTATGAATAGCCAATGTGTCAAAGAAGAAATAAAAAGGGGAATAACAAATTATCTCAAAACAAATAAAAATGAAACTACAACATATTTTTTCTCAAGATTTCTACGACTATTTGAGGGTGTTTTTGTTTGTTTGGTTTTGTTTTGTTTTGTTTTTTTTTTGGTCCCATATAAACTTCTGGATTATTTGTTCTACTTTTATGAAATACAATGTTAGTATTTTGACAGGAATTGTGTTGAATATACAGATTGCTTTTGTACTATGGAACTTTAGTATGGTTAATTCTTCCTATTCCTGAGCATACTATATTTTTCCTTTTACTTGTATCTTTTTCAATTTCTTTCATTAGTGACATAATTTTCCAAGTACGGGTCTTTTACATATTTAGCTAAATATATCCTTAGGTAATTTTTGGTGCTATTATAAATGGGATTATTTTCTGAGTTTCTTTTTCTAATAATCCATTATTGGTGTATTATAATGCAACCACTTTCTGGATACTTATTTTGTACCCTGCTATTTTATTAAATTTATCAATTCTAGTAAAACCTACAATGATTTTTCATTGGAAAGCGTAAGCTATGTAAGTGTTTTAAAGGCTTTTTATTCAATACCACTATTGATTTTTCCTGTTTTTTTTCACCCTCCAAACATTTTAATATAAAAAAGATGTAGAAAATTTAATACAGAACACATGAAAAATATAAAAATCTAGAAGAAAAGAAATGCTTATCTAATGGACTTTCAAATTTGTTCCTTTTTCATCTTTGGTTAATTTGTTCACTTTCTGACCTAAAGAGAGATGAATTATATATTTACTATGATTCCCACAGGCACTATAAAACAGGGAGCTGCCTATCCCACAAATTTTAATAATCTCCATGGAAGCTTCAGGATAAGTCATTTCTAAAATAAAAATATCAAGCCTCTTTTATTTAAAAGCTCCTATTTACCCCAGTCAGACATATCATGTTTCACAAGCTCTAGTTTTATTAAGTATGTGAGGAAATGTACCTTCATAATTCAGGACAAGCCCACTTTCCGATCCTTCATCCATGTTAGAGGGAAGGTATCACACTACTGAGCAGGTCAACATTGCCTGGATCCTACCCACAAGTTAGGCATCCCTGAGCAGAAGCTGCATTGAGTGGCCCCTGCACAGACCCAATCCTGCAGTAAGAACGCCTGGTGCTGGGCCATGCAGATAATCTCAGCTGCGCTAGATGGTGAGATTCCCATTAAACACACACACACACACACACGTACACACGTACAAATATCATTGCCCTTAAATCACGTAAGTATTGAAGAAATCCCTTTTGTATGTGTCCACTAATTCTCTTATCAGTTTCGTGTTTATCAGTATTTGGGTTTTTCTGCATTGAATCATCTTCTACCTACATATGGTTGCTTAAGAGCATCAGGTGTGTCACTATCAATCAACCAGTTCTTCTCTAGTTGAATAAGGCTGTAAAAAAGCCATCTTGCAAAGTTAAAATTTGCCTTTAATTTAAAGGAAAGTGAAATGTCGCCAGTTTAAAAACAACAACAACAACAACAACAACTCTGTATTGGAAAGATAATCTATGGAGAATTTAGATTACAAAGTCATATTTTAATATATCACACTTGAAAATCAACCTGAAGAGGCCTGTTCTTTACTTTAGTTGAATTTACTGAGGTTACATTAGTTAGTACACTTATATAGGTTTAAGGTGTACAATTCTATAATACATCATCTGTATATTGTATTACATGTTCACCAGCCCAAGTTATGTCTCTTCCCATTACCATTTATGCCCCTTTACACTTTTCTGCCTCCCCTAATCCCCATTTCCCTCTGTTAATGGTCATTATTGGTCTATGACATTTTATTTTATTTTTTTATTGCTTTTGTTGTTTAATTCCTTTAACTTTTTAACCCAGCCCCACTGTATCCTTCTCTCTGGGAGTTATGAGTCTGTTTATATTTTGTTTGATAGATTATTTTGTTCAATACAATATTTTGTGACAACATGGAAGGACCTGGAGTGTTGCTTTCCTATTGACACATAACATTTTTATTCACAAACAACTACGTTTTATCATGCACTGATACTTTATAGATGCTATCTCATTTTTTTACTTCTTACATATTAGATATACATACTAATCATTAAATAATTTATTTTCTTTAAACATAATTGTACATGTTTATATAGATTTGAAAATATATTTTTCACCTTTTTCTTTTTTAACTAATGACATGCTTTATGTTTTAAAATTAAATTATGATACAATATTAAGGTATTATCCATAGAATTATATTTGTTATAACATTTTTGGGTAAAATTCTTGGGTTTTAATGACCTCAATATTTATGCTTATGACCGTCATAATTTTTATCACATGTAGCTTGGCTGTGATGCTTTCACTCAATATAGGTAACAAAGCTATTCTTATAGCAGGTACATAGTGTTTTATTAAAAATATAGAAGCCAAATAATGAATAATTAATAACACTATATTATCAAAGATTTTAGATACTGTAACAGTGCTCAGTTTATCTTGTCAATACCTGATACACCTCTATAACCTATAAGTATAAATTAAATGTACATTTGGATTGTTTTTATGTTTAGAAAATCTTTTGATTGTGCTTTTATATATATATAATATAATTTATCAGTTTTCCATGTATAGTCCAGTGGCATTGAGTACATTCACACTGTGTATGTTTAGAAGATTTTAAAGTTAGTTTCATGTATAGCACCTAAATTCTGATTAAGTTTGGGTGCATTTCCTTCCCTCATCAGATGATTCAGAATAACACAACCGTTAGTGAAATAATACAGCATAACTCTTTTGTTCTATTGTGTTAAATTATAGCACAAATTCTAGTTATTTTATCTTTATTAAATTATTTTTATTGTGACTATAAATAAGTGTAAGTGTTTTTCTAAAGGTAAGAAAGCAACAAGCAATATAATCCTTGAAGGCATTAGATAATGCAGAAATTTCAGTTATGATTAATTGCATAAAGGCGATGGTATTAAAAAATTATATTTTCAATAGAGGTTTAAATCAAATTCTAGATATTCATTTCCTATACTATTTTGAATAGAGGAAATTTTATGTTAAAGACAGTGATTGAAATTCACAAAGAAAGATCTAGTTTTGCTAAGTTACTATGTATGCATTTCAGTAAAGTAAATAATGGTGGTATTCTGGGTCGCACAGAACCTGTTTCACCCATGAAAAAAGGAGAAAGGCTCTTGCAAAAGCATAGATAGAATAGACATAGAGAACTGCTTAGCTGTCAAGTCATTTAGATCAGATAATATTTATTCCTATGAGCAAAAAGCTTATATCTCAGTTGGAAAATGGCAATTCCAAAGAGAGACAAACTATAGAAACACTTTTATGTTTATTGTTTTTGATAGTATTTTTGATATCTCCTGATTTCAAACAGCAACATTCAATTACTTAAAATATCTAAACCAACCACCCAACAATCAAATAAAGCATTTAAAAGAAGGTACCATCGGTTTCTTATTTCCTCACCCATGGTGGACCTAAAAGAAAATCATTGTTATATGAGTTTATCAGCAATTGTGTTTTCTATTGCTCATCTTCTTCTAAATCAACAGCTTGCAAAAATAGGAGAGGCAGGATAAAACCTGCTTGGAGCCTTCACTGAGAGTACTGAAGTTGCACTGATATTCAGCAACTTCACTATGAGGACTGGTAATGCAAAAAATATAGTCTGAAAGTCATTGTTTCCTATTCCTCTGAGCATTTCAGTCACAGCAGTTTCAAACTTTACTCCTTCTTCAAAGCTAGCCCATTCATGTCAGCCAAAATTGGAGGTCCCATCTGGAGAAAACATACATAGTATGTATTATTTTGCTCAGGTTTCACCTCTCCTACTTTCAACTTTTATCCACCTTAATATTTGCTATGCTTGTTTTATGTTCTGAAGAATCTGTCCTCAGTTCAGGAATAATATCTCCTCCTTATTCTTATCTCCACTCCTTTCTTCTCCTTCAATCCATTTAAAATTCACATTTGTGATTAATGGCTGGCTGTGGTTGTTTTTGAACTCTTCTGCATGCTGAGTGCCTAAGTCGGTATCAGTATCTATATTAGTACATATATCATACACATTAGATACTCTGTTTTTCTTTTCCCTTCTCTGTACTTTTAATATAGACCTCCACTGCTTCTTTTTACTATTATTAATCAGTCTCAATTGTTTCTCATGCTTACTTTTCCAATAGCATGTCTTTCATCTCTTCCTGATCACCCTCTTTTGCTCCCTTCATTCTGCTAAAATGTTTGAAAAAGTATTAATTACCTAATCTCAAACCCAATCACCTCCTCACATGCTCCCTCCCATGTATCTGCATGAAAGATTACACAATTTGTTTATTATTATTATTATTTAGTCCTTGACCTATAAATATTGTTATCTCCTGATTCTTCTTCTATCTTTTGCATTGTCCTTTTCTAGCATTCTCATTAACTTCCATTTTCCTGATTATTAATCAAATGTTCCCCAAAGCTCCCCCCTAAATTTATTTCATCCTATTTATATATATTTTTCTTGGACAATTCTATCTATTCTCATACCTTCAAGGGTTTTAGTGATGGATATTAATTAGTACCTATTTGATGAGCCCTGTACTAGGATGGTATGTTTATCATTTCTCATAATGCTCACACAATCTTATATCAGGAAGCACCAATGTTGACATTTTAAAATAAACAATATATTAATGCCACATGACCAGGGAAGAAAAGAGCTAAAAATTAAAGTCAGTCATTCTGAACCCAGAACACTTTAGTTACCTCATTATATCCCTTTTGCCTTTAAAGTTCATAGAAATGAAAGCACATTAGCCCAAGACAGCCTATCACTTAGGACATCAGTAATCTTGTAGGAAAGGAATGCATACAGGTATGTGGATGATGCTGTTTTTAGAAGGGAGGCATAGAGAAAGTCACCTTCTAAAATAACCTTCTTTATGTGATATTGGAGACACTTCTCTCCAAGACTCCCCAAAATGCCAAACAAGGTTAAATGCATAGAAGGTTCTGGGAGTTGTTTCACAGCCAATAAGCATGCTGGAAGAAATTTGCCTTGCATTTGTTGCCAGAAATAAATTTAAATTTTGAGTTTTTGATAAAAATTCTGATGCCATATAAAGTCAAAACTAGACCCGCAAGGACTGATGACAAGAGAGCAAAAACGCTGATTATAAAACTAGGAATATTGGGTGGAAATTTTTGTTTTATCCCTTTCTTTAAATTGTTTTGGGGAAATGGCTGATGAGCTTTCTGGTACAATAAATGCATCAGAGACTCTAGCAGAGTAAACTAAATGGAAATGGATTTTAAAATGTCACCCTCAAGTACAGTTGCTCTCCAAACTGCTCATACTATTTACAATTTGTCTCTGAAGACATCACATGTTTGTATAAAGTAAAATCAAGCTATGAATTGAGATAAACATTTATTTATCTGCTCTCATCAAGGTGTCCAATACTGATACTGAGATTTGAAAGAAGCCTTACAAAAAGTAGGAGGGAGGAAGATGACAGCTATATCCTTGAAGATGAAATTTTTGTGTGTTTTTCTTAATGCCATCATTACAGGAGCTTATTCAAACACTCCTCTTAAATGGATTATGAGTATAGCAAGCTATTATGCTTGGAACAAGGGGCAGTTCAGTGTAATGAAAAACACTAAATAACTGAGTTTTCTGGTTCTCAAAATCCCTGCAAATCTCATTGTTGAGTTACTATGCTGTCACAAGAGGGTATGAGTTACCCTGGCAAGTGCAGAAAGTAAAGGTGCAAGATTATTCTGGTCCTGACAGAAACAAAGCCTTTACACATCTGACAACACTTATAAGGACATCTAAGCAATTACAGAACTATTTCTATTTTTAGTTTCACAACTCATTTCTTAGTGTTTCAAAAGAAAAGTGTTATATAATAACAATTCAATGTTTATTTCTATTGTGTATTATGTTCTATGGGAAGTTCCTTTATGTAAAATCATAGTTAGTCTTTTTAGCATATACCAGTAGTTTTGATATTGTATAGAAATATATGGAATACTTCACGAATTTGCATGTCATCTTTCTGCAGGGACCAGGCTAATCCTCTTTGTATTGTTCCAATTTTAATACATGTGCTGCTGAAGCAAGCACTTTAGTTAGTCTTTATTTTACCATCTTCTTGGGGATACTTCAGTGAAAACTTCCTATAATATGGAATGAAATCAGAAATATCATCACAAAATATTCTGGTCACTTAGTTTCTAAACATGTTTTTCAAAATGTTTATTTTTATACCTATCTATCCAAACAATTCAGAAACACCATGGAATCCCTGAAAGTTCATTGAAAAGATCATATTTTCTCCTTGGTTTGCCTGTAAACCTTGGAATAAAGATAGATGGTTGTGAAATACTAAAGCAGATACTTTAGAAAACTAAGGGATGATTATATTTCAAATTCTGATCAACACCTCTTTCTCTTACAGGTAGCATCCATTACCAATCTTCTTTTTCTTATTTTAAGAAACTAGTTTAATTAATTAATTAATTAATTAAAATTTTTGTTCATTATTTTTAGACAGAGAGGAAGAGAGGGAGGAAGAAGAGGATAGGAACATCAATGCATGGTTGCATGGTTGCCTTTCGCCTTCCTCCAGCTACAGACTTAGCTGGAGACCTGGCTTGCAACCTGGTTATATGCCCTGGCTGGGAACTGAACCAGCGACCTTTGGGTTCCCAGGCTGCTGCTCAATCTATTGAGCCACACCAGCCAGGACCATTATGAATTTTCTTAATGTCACCACATCTCTATTCTCATCTGACCACTAACTAACTAAATTTCACTTACTATATTTTAATTAAAAATTGTATATAATCAAGATGTCCTCATGATCATTCATATATATGTATACATATAGTAAAATGATAACCACAGTCAAACTAATTAATTACTCCTTTACTCACAGAGTTACTATTTGTGTGTGTGTCATAAGAGCACTGGAGATCTATTCTCAGCAATTAGCAGTATACAATACAATATCACTAACTTGAGTTATCAGTCTGGACATTAGATCTCTGGAGTTTAAGCACTTTCTAAAACTGAAATTTTGTACCCTATGTCCAACTTCTCCCCATTTCCCCCAATTTCTGGTCCTTCGTAACCACTATTCTACTCTCTTGGAACTTGTTGTTGTTCTAGTCATCATTTATTAACATGTTATTTAGTTTTCATGTCTTTGCATGTTTCTCAGTGTTTTTCTTGTGAATTAATTTGTAGTTTCATAGCATTGTGGTCAAAGAAGATGCTTGATATGATTTCAAGCTCCTCAAATTTACTGAGACTTGTTTTGTGTCCTAACATGTGGTCTATCCCAGAAAACTTGCCATATCCACTTGAAAAGTATGCATAATTCTGCAGCTTTGAGGTAAAATGCTCTGAGGATATCAGTTAAATCCATTTGAATTAGCATGCTGTTTAACACTTCTGTCTCTTTGTTGATTTTCTGCCTGTAAGATCTATCCATTGAAGTAACACTATTAAAATCCCCAACTATGATGTGTCAGTCTCTTCCTTTATGTCCATCAAGATTTGCTTTCGATATTTATGTGGACCTATGTTGGGTAGGCACATGTTTATTAAGGTTATATCCTTTTGTTGGATTGTTTCCTTTATCTTTATGTACTGTCCTTTGTCTCTTACTATAGTCTTGGTTTTAAAGTCTATTTCATCATATATTAATATTGCTACAACAGCTTTTATTTTTTGTTTTTCATTTGCATGAAATATTTCTCCCTATCCCTTTACTTTTAGTCTGTGAGTCTCTTTCAATCTGAGATGTGTTTCTTGGAGGTAGTATACATATATATTGGTCTTAATTTTTTATCCATTCAGCTATCCTGTGTCTTTTGGTTGAAGCATGTAAGCTATTTACATTTAAGGTGATAATTGATAGATACATATGTAGTGCCAGTTTATTGTTAGACTGTTTTCCTGTTTTTATTTTTATTTCTTTCCTCCTCATTCTCTTCCTTCTTATTCAAGCAAGTTCTTTAACATTTGTTGCAGTGCTGGTTTGGTGTTAACAAACTCCATTAGCTTTTCTTGTCTGGGAAGCTCCTTATTTCTCCTTCAATTTTACACCTTGCTAGGTAATGTAGCCTTGGTTGTAGGTGCTTGCTTTTTATCACTTTGAATCTATCACACCACTCCCTTTGACCTGAAATGTTTCCATTGAGTAATCAGATGCCAGTGTAATTGTTGTTCCCGTGTAGGTAGCTACCTGCTTTTCTCTTGTGGCTTTTAGGATTCTCTCTTTGCCTTTAAGCCTTGTCATTTTAATTATGTGTTTTCATGTAGGCTTCTTTGGGTCCAACTTATTTGGGCCTCTCTGAGCTTCCTGGACTTGCCTGTTTTTTTGTTCACCAGATTAGGCAAGTTTTTGGTTATTTCTCCTTCAAATAGGCTCTTGATCCCTTGCTCACTTTCTTTTTTTTCCTGGTATTCCCATGATGCAGATGCTGTTCCACTTCATGTTGCCCAAAATGTTTTTTAAACTCTCCTCATTTTTAAATTCTTTTTCCTCCTTGCTGCTCTATGTTTTCTTTTTTTCAACCTTGTCTTTCAAATCATGATACAATCCTCTGCTTCATCTAACTTACTGTTTATTCCTTTCAGTGTATTTTTTATTTCAGATATTGCATTCTTTACTTCTGACTAGTTGCTTTTTATGGTTTTTATGTCTTTTTTCCAGGCTATTAAATATCCTTATAATCCTTACTCTAAACTCTCTATCTAATAAATTTCTTGCCTCCATTTCATCTTGGTCTTCTACTGAAGAATTCTAAGGTTCTTTCATTTGAAGTCTGTTTCTTTGTCTTTCTTCTGATTTTGGATGCTTCTTTATATTTTCTGCCTTAGTTGTTAAACTAATCAGTTGTTAAATGGATCAGCTGTTAAGCTAATCAAGCTGTGATCAGCAGCCCAGGCTGAAGCTCAACAGGATAGGGCAGAATAATTTTTGTGGGTTGGGGTCTTGCTTCCCCTCAATCTGATGCCACTTGGAATGCTCGGCCTGAGAACGATAGCTCCTGTAGTTTGGAGAATGACTCAGCACAGGGATCTTGGCAGCTGTTCCCTAAGTTCTTTCCGCAGAGCCACCAGCCCCAGACTGTTCAAGCATCTTGTCCATACTGCCCTGTTTGCCAGAGCCCAGGATAAATGCCTGCAAATAAGTTTGTGTTGGCCCTTTAAGAGGGTTTCTGCATCTCCAGTTGTCTCTCCCTGGCAGACAGTAAACCCGCTGCTTTTCACAGCTGGATATCACCCAGTTTCTTTCTGGCTCTGGTGCTGTAGGCTGCGAAGCCCAGCTTGGGGTTAGACTCTACACTTCTCAGGGGAAGACCCCATCCACAAAAATATCCTTCTAGATCTTAAGCTGCTCCCCATGGGAGCCCTGACTACCCTCTTATGTCTCTACACTCCCTACCAGTCACATTATGGTAAAATGGTTTCTTCTGTCTGTCCATAGTTAAAAGGCTTCTCTCCAGCTAGTATTCAGTTGGTTATTCAGGATACTTTCTCCACAACTACACTTTAGTTGCAATTCCAGATTGGTCCTAGGAAGATGTGGTGTACCTTTCACTTACTCCTCCACCATACTGAATCCATGTGTTTAATTTTTAAAGCATTAAATAGCTCTTTAGTTTTCCTTAGTACTACAATACTTGAATGAATAGTGCTCTATTCAAATTCTAATATTTCCCCCTGAAAACATGAATAGGTTTTTCTTTGATCCCTTTGCATCTCTAACAAAAAGTTGTTCAGTGTAAATTTGTATTACTAGATCAGTATTCCTACAGCCTGAGATAAATCAGGAGAGAATCAAAACCTATGGAATTCAGGTGATTTCCTTAGTAAGTTTACTGCCTTTTTAAAATCCTGAGTCAAAGACTAATGCAGTGGTATGTTATGAGTATTTGATTTTCCATATAGGACAATGCTTAGTGAAATAAACACTTAATTATTTCTAAATGGAAATTCATTTCCCAATACAATTATATTACTTTATGGAATGTTTATATGCTGGGGCTGCCATAACAAAATTCCATTAGCTAGGTGGATTAAACAACATAAATTTATTTCCTCACAGTTTTGATGGCTACATTTAAGATCAAATTATCAGTAATTTGGTTTATTCTGAGACATCTCCGTGGCTTACAGATGATCTACCTGCTCACCAGGTCCTCCTATTTCCTAATTTTTTCTGGCAAGGAAACCAGTCATTAGATTAGAGTCTACACATATGACCTTAATTTATCTCTTTATAGGCCCTATGTTTAGATATAATCACATGCTGAGGTATTGGGTGCTAGGATTTCAACATATGAATTTTGATGGGACATGATTCAGCTCATCATGATCTAAATGACCACTACTCTACTCTACTGTAATATTTGCAAGATTATCTCTGGGCCTATTAGATCAGTACTTTGTAACCCACTGTTTAAATCATGTACATAAAGGTTTAACACATTCTGCTTTTTGACTGTCTCAGTAGTCATCTTGTGAAAATTCTAAGCTTGGCAGAGGAGAAGTAAAGGTGAGAGGAAACTAATACTGGTTGGGCAGCTAAAACAGTAATGTAGACAGTGGCTTGGCATTTTTAAAAAGATTGTATTTATTATTTTTAGAGAGGCGAGAAGGAGGAGAGGCAGAGAGGGAGAGAGACATCAATGTATGGTTGCCTTTCACCTGCCTCCAGCTACAGAGCTGGCTGGAGACCTGGCTTGCAAGTGGTTATGTGCCCTGGCTGGGAATTGAACCAGCAACCTTTGGGTTCACAGGCCAGCACCTTATCCACTGTGCCAAGCATTTTTCATATATGGTCATAAGTATTTCATCACAAATCATGGTTTAATTCACATTGGTGCAGCACAGAGGTTGTTTTAGTTTCCTACTACTGCATTAAAAATTAGCACATCTTAACAACTTAAAACAATATATATTATTTCGTTATTTCAGTGTGTTAGGAGACCAAACAAGACTTAACTGTAGCCTCTTTGGAGTATTGTAATGGCTGTATGCAATGTATTGGGTTGGCCAAAAAGTCTATTTAGGTTTTTTTCATAAAACAAAATACTTATTTTTTTCATTTTCTCCAGTAACTTTATTGATGTGGGTATTTTGAGTATGTTGGTTATGTCTTGCTATTGGCTTTTATTGGGTAAAGGTCAGAGGTGCTCCTGAACATCTTCCAATGTGTAAGACAGCCCCACAGCAAATAATTATTTGGCCAAAATATCAATAGTACCAAGAAACTTTGCAAACTAGTTTTGACACAATCAGTAATAACACCTTCTCCATACGCTGCATAAATTTTTTTAAGTTGCATTTTTACCTTTCTTGAAAGATAAAGCATAGTGCACTGCAAATGTTGAATATTTTCTTTCATCTTCAATATTCAAATGGCTACACAAAAATCACCAATTTTGATGTTTTTTTTTTTTTCAATGCGCACTGATATGGCAGCTGTCACAATACCATCTAACAAAAAATTTTAAATGAAGTTAAAGACAACTAAGCACTACTAGAGCCATATTACAAAAAAGAAAAAAGAAAAAATACTTTTTGGCTAACCCAATATCAAGAATGCTAGGCTTTCATTTGGAATTTAGGACCCCCTACCAAGATCATTCAGATTGTTGGCAGAATTCAACTTCATTTGTAGAACTGAAGTGCCCAGCTTCTCCACAGGAAATTTAAGACTGCTGTTTGCTTTCTTCAAGGCCATCAGGAATGCATACTTCCAACACTTCACTCTCTTTTGAAGGGCTCTCCTGATTAAGTCAGCCAATCAGAATAATCTCATTTTTAGTTGAATCAAACCCAACTGATTAAACTCTACTATAAAAGTACTATTCCATCATAGTAATTGGTCCCAGCTATACTCAAAGGTCCAGGATTATATACTCAAAAAGATGTAGGAATCTTAATTTTGCCTGCCACAAGATAATTTGAATTATTTTCTAACTCAGAACATGAGAATTTTATTTTCCATTTCTAGAATATGTAAATGGATAAAGAAAAGTTAACTTGGGAAAAGTTAGAGTTTTTCTTTTAACTTCTGGTGCACCCAGTCTCAGTTAAAGGAACTATAAAATTTAAGAAATAAGAAAGAAACCATTAATGAAAAATGCCTATTTGATTAGCCCAAAGATCATTTGGAGTCTGTTTGTACAATTATTTGTAAAGCTATTATATATAGGAAGGAAAAATTGACCCTGCACTTCTAACTTGTATAATAAATTACTCCTCATACTAATGGTGGCGCAATTTTACCCATAAATTGAATAGATGCCTAAAACCAGCACCTTTTGATTACAAACTAGAATATTGATTATATCTTAAGAGATTTTCATTTAACTAGAAACTCATTTTGAAGCTAGATGGATGAATTGTGTAAATTAAGCTCTTTCCTTGTCTGGGTTACATGGTCAATTTTTCTGTTGATTTCCATTCTGTGATTCTGCAGTATTTCTTAAATTCTTCTCTAGAGGGCCCTTGTGGTATTTCTATGTATGCCTCAGTTATTTCCAAGATATTACACTGCATGAAATTATAAGGAAATATTACTTGATTAAAATATCATAAGATAGTAAAAACATTCTCATAAATGAATTTCTTAAGTCACTAAAAAATGCTTCTGCTTAATTCTTTTTTTTTTCTGAATATTTTTCATCAGTAGATCTGTAGATCAGAAAAATTTAATATGTGTTTGTTGAGTTCTTGGCACAGTCCTTTGCAAAAGGCAAATATTTATTTTATTTTATTTAAATGTTATTTAAATATATATTCTTTTAATTTAATTAATTATTCTTCAGTTTTACGTTTTTTTTTTTTTTTTGCCAGGAAAATCTGACTTTTATTAAAAATATGGAATGCTTCACAAATTTGCGTGTCATCCTTGCGCAGGGGCCATGCTAATCTTCTCTGTATCGTTCCAATTTTAGTATATGTGCTGCCGAAGCGAGCACAGTTTTACGTTTTTTTAATCCTCCTGTGAGTCATGTCAAAAGAGTAGGACATAGATAGAATAATACAAATTTGGATCTATCAGTACTGTAAAATTTTTAAAAACTGGTGTGAGAAGAGTAATTTTAATGATTCATCTCTAACTGATCAAAATGTTTATATTTTCAGCCCTGCATTTCATGCATTTTAGTATTTTTCTTCTCAATGTAGCTCTTCTTGAGTATTTTCTTTTTCTAATTCTTCAAATGTATATATATATTTTCATTGGCTCTGTATGTACAATTGCTTTGTATGGAATTTTTTATGGTGAGGAAAACCAACCTGGGGAAATATTTTCTTTATAAGATTATTTTAGTAATTATATTTACTTGTTGAGTCTCCCCACTGAGTCTTTTAATTTTTTAACATTTAAAAAATATCATTATAATTAAAAACTTTAATGAGAATAAAATAAAAGTAGAATGAAATGATAGTCATTGCCTGAACAGAAGATATAAGAGAGCTCTGGCAGAATGTACCATTCTTTTTTTTTTTTTTTCTTTGTTTTTAAATGTCTTTCTATTTTGGTAGATATTTCAATGCACAAATATAGAACTTATTTCTGTCACCCAAGGGACTGTGCAATGCAGACTATTTTAGAATAAAGAAAAACCAATTCTCCTCTTCCATGCTTAACCCCATTGCTATTTCTGAAAGAGTAAGATATACAGATGAGCAGGCAACATGCAAAAGTTCCATGCACAATAATGAGGAAAATACAGTACCATTTTCTCCTTTATTATCCGTCCAAATTACTTAGAGAGCCTTGCTGACGATTGACCTATTCTGATGTTTACATTTGTGTTTCTCTTGTTTATAAATACTGTATAAATTCTATGAATTTTATCATTATGTTTGCAATGTGGTTCATGGACACATTGAAATATGCAATTGACAGTAATTTAAAAATATACCTATAGATAGAAAAGAAAAATGACAGAACAGAAAAGAAAAATAAAATAAAAATATACTTATAGTAACAAAACACCCAGCTTATCTATGAATTCACACAAAACATAGTTTTTATTAAACACATACCAGTTAGTTCTCTTAAAAACTTGCTTTCTGTCTCTTTTCTTGATGGTGGTTAGTCAATTTGTAGACTCCAATTAGCTATTTGTTACAATATCAGTATTACATACTTCACACATCAATTTAATGTCTTCACAATGGCATGACAAAGTAGGAAAAGGAGGCCCCCCAAAAAATAACTGTCTGCTCTAAAATTATGCCCCACTATTTGTATGTGTGTTTTTAGTATTGCTTTAAAATAGAAATTACAGAAGTTATTACTTTCTTACCTTTAAAAATATCATATAGATAAAGATGTATAGTGATATCACTGTTATCAGTGATATCAGTTATGGATATCAATATTATCCATAAACATTCATTAAATGAATAACTGCAAAGTTTGAGGTGGAAGAGACCTTTAATTTTCCTACAAAAGCTGCAATGGCCCTGGCTGGTAGCACAGTGGATAAAGGTGCTGGCCTGCGAACCCAAAGGTCGCAGGTTTGATTCCCCAGCCAGGGCACATAACCAGGTGCAAACCAGGTCTCCAGTCAGGTCTGTGGCTGGAGACAGGTGAAATGCAATCATACATTGATGTCTCTCTCCTTCTCTGCCTCTCACCCTTCCCCTCTTTCTAAAAATAATGAAATAAAATCTTAAAAAAAAAAAAAAAAAGCTGCAATGTATTAACAGAAATGGTGAAATGCCAAGTTAGTAATTATAATTTAAAATAAAGCTAAATTTACCAACTGGTTACTTGAAATCTTAATAATTTTCTAGCTCTTGAGACTTCCACATTGCTAACACTGTTCATTACCACTCAGCAAAGTTATTCCATGAGGTGTAATATTAACTCAATCAAAGCCATTTTAATTGTGAACAGAAGTACCCCCACCCCACCCCTCAAAAAACTTTGAAATCAAAAAGGAAAAAGTGAACTGTGCCTTGAAAAACTGAATGAATTGTCAATTGACCAGTAATTCTTGTGCTGCTTTCCACAGGAAAAAATGAAGAATTACATAAAGGAGGAGAATGTGAAAAAGCCATAAAATTGGCTTGGATTCTTTCACTAGATAGGGGAAAAAAGTGTCACAGACAAAGAAAAGAGTCTTTGGACTTGAAATATAATGAAAGTGATTTTTTTGAACAGATGAAGCAGATGGCATTCACAGAAGCAACTAAACTTTGTGAACAGTGTAGAGTTTTCTTTGGTTCTTTTCTTTTCAGAGAGCATAACACTTGAGAAAGCAAAGAGTCTGAAAGTTGATTACCAATCCTTCACCTTCTGGAACCAACTCAAATTTAACTCTTTCTACTTCTAACTGAATTTAGTCAATACCCATTATTTCTTATGAAAATAATATGATATATATTTTTGGATGCTTTTGAAGTTACTATTTTTATAAAGCTCAACTGGTACATCCAGGAAATTCAAAAATAAACCAAGACCAAAAATTGAAAAAGTTTGAACTCTCTAAGTTTGACCAATCCTACCATTTTCAAAGCTTCATTTTCAGTATCCAATATAAAGCAGGTAATTGATAAATGCATGCTCTCTGGCCACCAACTTTGAAAAATATCAAATTAATTTGAATACTATTTAACGGGTTGATAATGAATTGATAATGGTAATGAATTTGTATCAGTATTCCTCAGGAATAATTTCAATATATTTTAAAGATATGTGGCATTAGAAATATTAAATCACTAGTTTAAGTAAAGATAAGCTAGTAAGACTACATCTGTAAAATTTATTCTGTTCAGCTGAGACAATGAATAAAAATAAACAGGAAAAATAATCTTGGATCCTAGAGCTCTATGTTTTCTTATATTGCTTTGACCCTATGTTTTACAGATAATAAATTTGAGACTCTAACAAGTCCAATAATGTACTTTACATTTTATATCTAATAATCACCAGACCTACGAAAGATGACCACTATACAGTTTCCTAAAGTATAGCTGTCCATGTTCTTCTTGCTTATTTTCTTCTAGTGAACTTATCTGTTACCATGGTTGCTTTTACTGTCTAAATTTCGACGGCCCAAAATTTTGCATCCTGCTCAGATATCTCCCCTTCCACTTTGGCTCTATAAATGTATTATTGTGCTTTAGCCAATACAAACTAAAGCACAATAATACACTTATAGACTGCACAAATTAAAAACTATTAACAGAAGTACAAAATATTTTATCACATTTCCACTTCAGACCATGACAGAGATCTGTGGCTAGGTTTATATTGCTTCTGTAAAAAACTAAAAACCTGGAAAAATATATGAAATGATCCTTTTCAGATATTACACACCAGACTCTGCAGGACTAAGACCTCTGAAAGAAGGGAAACAAGGGAAGTGAGCCCCCAAATAGTGTAATACCCCAGTACAGAAAGAGGAATTCTAAATATTATCATGATTTATGGACTTTATGAGGCAGGAATTACTCTGACACCAATACCAGATAAATTTATCTTAATAAAATGAATCTACAGATGAATAATCCTCATTAACCTAGGCACAAAAAAACTCCATAAAATATTAGCAGTGCTAATCAAGCACTATATAAAATACATGAAACATTATGACTGAATAAGTTTTGTCATAGAAATATAGGGATAGTGTAATACGAAAACCCAAAAATGTGATTATTAGTATAACGAATCCTCTTAATATCCCTGTAAGAGAACACTATAGACTGGGTGGCTTATAACAACAGAAAGTTATTTCTTCCAGTTCTGAAGGCTGAAAATTCAGGAGCAAGGTGCCAGCAAGGTCAGATTCTTGATGAAGTCCAGCTCCCTGGTTTGCAGATGGCCATCTTCTCCCTGGGTGGGAGGGCCCAGAGGGCTCTGTGGGGTCTCTTTCATAAGGACACAAAGGTGATGTATGAGGGCTCCACCCTCATGAACTAACCACCATCTCCAAACACCATCACAGGATATTAGGATTTCAATACACAAATTTGGGGTTACACAAACATTTAGGTCATAACACTCAGTGATGAGATACCACTGTGTGCAAACACTTGGAGAAAGCCTGCTGTGGGGAACGGTTGAAGCTAGTCATTGCTGGTCAGTTGACTTGGTGTCTGAAGTTCTCTTCAGATAAAAGGTAAATACCAGCAGCCCTGGGCTTGCCCTGGGTGAGAGGAGCAGCGACCTGTTTTCCCCTCCAAGATCGCTACTTGGAGTTCTGTCTTCTGTTCTTGCTTGCCCTCACACACAGCTCATTCCTCCAGCACCCAGCCGTGTCCACAAGTTGCTGGACTGTGTTCTCTCTTGTTGCCATGTGAGGTGGCTGTTCTAGAGAAACCAAGGCTCACGGATGAGTCATTTTAGCTTGAGCTTTTACCCTTCTCTTACCAATTTTCTATCATGCTAGATCACGAATACCTGGCACTCCTGAACATTAGGGCCTATCTCCCAGCAGGAGACACAAAACAGGTGACAAAAGGTCACAAATCGTTAAAAAAAAATGTTGGTGGCATGATGCTTATGGTGTTAAAATAACACCACCTTTACTTTTTTTTTTTTTTCCAGAAACCAGTTTAATTACCTGCCTCATTTTAGAGAGCAAGAACATCTAATTAAAAGGACTTGGCAAAATTATAGTCTCATCAACAGATAAACTGATAGGTGACATGGAATGATCTGGTTGCCTAGAGCTCTCATGGTTCCGTGCTGCTCAAATGGACCATTTTGGACACAGAATTATTTTAGTTTGGGGAAGTGCAGCAGCTGCATAAACTATGATGCTCTGAGCCATCGTCAGAGCTCAGCCTTAAGCTGTTACACTAAACTTAGCTCTTAAGAGACATCTCACTTTTTTCATGGTGGTGTTTCTTTTCTATTAATTGATTTTATTGGGGTGACCTTGGTTAATAAAATTACATAGGTTTCAGGTGCACAATTCCCATAATACAGCACCTGTATATTGTACTGTGTGCTCACCACCAGAGTCCAGTGTCCTGCCATCACCATTTATCCCCCTGTCACCCTATTCTACACCTTCCCACCCCCTTTGACTCTGGTAATCACCGTACTGTGTCTATGAATTCTTTCTACATCCCTTCACTTTTTTACTCAGTCTCTCCCCTCTGTCAGCTGTCAGTCTGTTCTCTGTCTCTATGAACCAGCTTCTATTTTGTTAGTCGATGTTGTTCATTAAATTGCACAAATAAGTGAAATCGTATGGTACTTATATTTCTCTGACTGGCTTATTTCACTTAGTATAATATTCTCCAGGTTCATTCATGCTGTCACAAATAATAAGATTTCATTAGTTTTTAACAACTGTGTAATATTCTATTGTATAAATGTACCATGGCTGTTTTATGCACTTATCTACTGATAGACACATAGGTGTTTTTCTGTTGGATGCATTATATTATAGTATCCTTCTTTGTCTCTTACTCTAGCCTTTGTTTTAAAGTCTATATTGTCAAATATAAATATAGCTACCCTAGGGTTTTTTTTTTCCATTTGCGTGAAATTTCTTTTATCATCCCTTTACTTTCAGTCTATGTGTATTTCAGAGTTTTCTTAAAAACATCAATCTTAAGCTGACGTCAAGGCCTACAATGATTTGCCAGTTTTAAAAGCAGCATAAACCTCAAAGTTATTTTCTCCTAATTATATTTAGACCCTAGGAAACTTTATTGAAACATTTTTTTCCCCCTGAAACTGAACTTGCTGAAAGGAAAAGGAGCTCTTTTCAGGTCAGACTTTGTGTCCTATGGCAACATATTTACTGATTCTTTGTTTTACAACTGGTCTTTTCACAATGAGAGAGCACTGAGATAATAAGCCTGATATATCTAAGTGTCCCTAACTCCAGATATGGTTGTGAAAAATACAAGAAAAGTATTCACTCTCCTGCTTTACTATTGATTTTGTTTCTACGGGTTTTTTCCAGCCCACATGGAATGTTCACACTTTTCCTCACTGTCTTAATTCTGACAACATCTATAACAGATTTTGTGACATTTAAATAGTTGTACAAGAGATTTTTCTGAAAAGAAATTGCCAAGAAAGAACTGTAAATATATGCTGGTGGCAAACTGTAGTATTTTTTAAAATGTGAAATTTTCTAAAATAGAAACTTGTGCCACTAAGAATCTCATCCCTAAGTTAATATATTTAAATGATGTTATCAAATTGACTTGGGACGGTGACCACGTAGTACAATGTACAGATGAGATGTTTGCACCTGAAACCTGCATAATTTTATTAACCAGTGTCACCTCCATATATTCAATAAAAATAAAAAAAAATAAATATATTTTTTAAAGTAGGTCTGCAATTATTGAGTCTAAATACATTTAACCTGGGCTATTCTTTCTAAAAACAGAAGTCTTTTTTAAATCTTTATCACAATTCCCTGTAAATTCTATTTTATTAGAGTTATTTGATTCTTTTACAGAGATGAGCAGAAATTTTTCAGGAGATGTTGAGAAAGTGAGAGATTATGAGAACAACATGGTGATTGCAGTTTGAGAGGAACTCTGTCCCATGTAGCAAGCATATTCCCTGGATAAGCTAATAAAGGGAAAGTAGGGGGCATGCTCTGCATTTGTGTTGCTCAGACTCAGACCTGGGACCAGCCGGAGTTCAAGAGCCGGTAGGGACAAGAAAAGCTAACTGAAGTTTGGTCAAGACAAACCAAAGGGTAAGAAATAGACCTGTGGACATTTGGTCAATTCAAAGATTTACAAGATGATATAAAATACTCATACACATGTTAATTGAGAGATTCAGAGGTCAGTATTCTAGTTATTTGACCATTCAGTCTATTATACTAACAGGCTCCAGGGCTGTGGCCAATTCATGTTGTTTTTTTTCCCTAGGTGACAATTCTCCTTTTACCCATAATAGGTACTCAGTGAGGATTTCATAAATTAAATTTTATGAATTTAATTAAATAAATTAAATTTATTACATTCTACACACAGTGGTATGAGTTCCATGAAGTGCAAGGGACTTGTGCATGGCCCCATCTCTAGAGCACAGCAGAACAATGACAAAGCTACATCGAAGTCTGCTACATTACATCACACTGCCCTGGAGGTAAGTATGGGCCCTCCCTCAAATTGCCAAGAAAAAGCTTAGAAGTTTCAGCATCAGATTGATTACCCTTTTTGAACAATAGCCTAATTCATCTAGTCTTTAAAAGTCAGGTCAAGCACCATACTCTAGGGAAAATGTATCACAATATTAATGTTGAAGGAAACTAATTAATCTAATTTATGAATTTAACTCTGAGTGTGAGTTGTTTCTTCTAAATTTTTTGAATCACAAATATGTTAAGTTGGAACCAGAAGGGCATGACCTGTACTTTTCTTTTTACCCTCACCTGAGGACATGTTTATTGATTTCAGAGAGTGGGGAAGGGAGGGAGAGATAGAGAGATGGAGAGAAATATTGATGTGAGAGAGAAACATCAGTAAGTTGCCTATAGTACATGCCCTACCCATTGATCACTTGCCTATTGTAGGTGCCCTGACAAGAAATCAAACCTGTGACTTTTGGTTTACAAAAGGATGCTCCAACAAACTAAGCCACACCGGCCAGGGCACAACATACACATTGAATACATATTGAATATGACCTTTGCATTTTATATCCATTAGTTTATTTAGTTAACACAGATGTCTTTCAAGTTACATTTTATAATTGCTCTTCTTTTTCCCACAAATGACAAAAATAAGGTTCCAAGATTCTAAATTATTTGTCCAGAGCAAAACAACAAATGGCCATGCCAGAATATAAAATATTTATATTTTAAATGCTATTTCCACTTTGCAATATAAACTTGAAGGAAGCCACATAGGTATCTATATTCTAAAATATTACACAAAATTCTAAATGGTTTCAGGCCATTTTATGTTAAAATTTCTAGGGAAACTCAAGTTTTTCTACTTTGTCCTGGTGAATATATGATGGATACAGAGTAATAAATGTACTTTTCCTATATTTCTGCTTGATTTATTTTTATGAGCTTAGGGAAAATGATAAAAAAGAATAAAGTGAGAAAAGGAATTATAAGGAATTACAATGGTATCAATAGAACTTTTTATTTTTTAGTTAAGAAAATGGTAATTTATGAGGACTGTGGGTTTTTAGATGAATTCAGATGAAGCCCAAACTAGTCTTTTGCATTCTTCTATTCAGCTATTTCTAATTAACTAACATTTATTTTAGAATATTACTGAAAGAATATTCCTTTCAGTATATAAATGTCATCTATTATATATGTTAGAATTTTTAAGTCATTACACATATTAAAAGGCAATTATGTTAATGTGAGCCTTCCACCTGAGAAAAACAATTTGGTATGTTAAGATTATTATCTTAGTAAGCTAATAATAATAAATATCTGTCTAAACTGATTTCACTTAATAATTTAAATAATTTTTATTTGTTCTGAAGGTGCACTTACTAATCTGAAAATCTGTAAAAGAAAAAAAGCAAAAGTTAAACATAAGAAAAAGTGTATTTCTGATTCATCTTTCAGCAAATAATGCATGCTTGATATATAGTGAGATATTCAGGTTACAGAGGTCAGGAAGGTGAACAAGATACATATCTTTGACAAATCTGTATCTCTGGGAGAGTTGAAGATAAAACAACAAATAAGAGTGAAAATATGGATACATGGATAAATAACTTCAATTCAATATGGTATGTTACAAATATATATACTGTTTTATAGAACATAGGAAAAGGGATTTATTTTCTTTTTAGATTTGAGTAAAGTACCCCAAAGCAGGAATCATTTTGGCATTTTACCTGAACTTTAAAGCTTATGTTCTAGTTTGATTCTTAGATAATTGAGTAAACATCATTCAAACTGAAAAAAGAATGGAAGTAAAATCCTTGGAATATAGTTCTAAAGGCATGGTGCATATATGTGTGGTATGTTTGTGTGTATTTTGTTTGTATGCACAGAATTACCTGCTAGGCAGCATTTTGGAAATGTATTGGCATTATTTTAATAAAAATAGCATGATGTGTCCTAGCAGGTGTGGTTCAGTTGGTTGGAGCATTCTTCCGTAAACTGAAAAGTCATTGGTTCAATTTCCAGTCAGAACTCATGTCTAGGTTGTAAGTTGGGGCACATATGACAGGCAACTGCTCAATGTTTATTTTCACATTAATGTTCCTTTCCCTCTCTCTCGTCTTTCCTCCCCTCTTTCTGAAATCAATAAGCACATCTGTGGAAGAGGATTTAAAACTAGCAGGATGTTATTGGTATTCACTAAATAGAAACCTAGGATGACAACTAGTTTTCACATAAAAAATTGTGGCAGTTCTCATGTAATTTGCGAATGTCTTGCTGTACAGTCAGGTAAATAAAAATTTTTATGAGATTATATATTTAGCATTTTACATGTGAACTCAGGTAAGTTTTACATGACTTAAATTTACTAGTAATGCATATAACATAAAATAAAGGGAAATTGTAATTTAATTCCTAATTTTATAAAATTTGCTCAGTGTTTTAGAAAATTGCATCATGAGGGCAATGTAGAACATAGTATTTGAATAGCCAATTCAATACATTTGAATTAGTTTACATTTATAGCTATTATACACACAGTTATTCTCTATATCATACCTATATTTTATTTTTTAGTTTTGTGGTGCTTGAGTATTTACTAATAAACAATTATATATTTATAACAAATTAATTATATCTTCTATTATAGATTATATTGGTTCTTATTGAAATTATAAATGTAAGCAATATTGTCTATTAATTGAAAATAATAAAAGTGTTAATATTGTTTGATCTAAAAGGGTTAATTACAATTAACTTAGGGCATTTAGAAAGCTGGGTGTAATCAGGCTAATTTCATTTGAAGTACATTAATATTTATATTTTTTTTTCTGAGCACAAAATTGATATCACAATCTATGAATGAACACTGGAGGTAATGAAGACATATTTTTAAAGATTTTAATAGATATTAAATTTATATTATATAAAGTTTTGCAAATTTACAACCTAAATCATAAATATTATTTATTTCTTCATTTCCCAATATAATCAACAACACTGGGTATTGTCATTACTTTTAATACCATCCAATGTCATAGACAAAATCGTTTTTTATTGTTATTATAATACCTAGTCTTTTATTAATGGTGAGGACAAATTCATGTCTGGTGTTAAGCGACTGTGTAAGTTTCATTTTTACAGGTATATGTTTACTAACCATATCTATCTTCTCTTGACTAAGCATATGACCCTTGTCCCACATTTAGTTTCTAAAATTTGTTCCTATTTTGGTATTTGCCTTTATTCTATTTCTTGGTGGTTTTGCTCTATATGCTTTCCCCCCACCTCTTCTAAATATTATATTCTAATACCTTTATAGAAATGATTGATGATTTTCAAAAATATTTTAAGCTCTCTTCAGTCTTCATAAACTCAATAGTTAGTGTTAAGATCTATGGATTTAGTCCTCAATCATTTAGTTTTAGCCCATATATTCTAGAATATTCTTTTCTTTTTTTGTTTCAAAAATTTATTTTATTTATTTTATTTTTTAAAGATTTTATTTATTATTTCCAGCAAGAGGGGAAGGGAGAAAGGCAGATAGGGGAAGAGACATCAATGTATGGTTGCCTTTCACCTGCCTCCAGCTATGGACCTGGCAGGAGACCTGGCTTGCAACATGGTCATGTGCCCTGGCTGGGGAATCAAACCAGCGACCTTTGGGTTTGCAGGCCAGCGCCTTATCCTGTGCCACCAGCCAGGGCCTAGAATATTTTCTAGTCATTTGATGTATGATATTTGGAGCAATGCCAATGTCCCTAAGGTTATAATGGAGCTGAAAAATTCCTATCACCTGGTGACATTTTAGCCACTGTAACATCATAGTGTAACATGTAATGTGTTTGTTGTGATGTTGATTTAAGCATTCCTAATGTGGACATTTATGTATAGTATGTAACAATTGATAATGATAAGTAATTACTGTCACTGGTTCGTGTATTTACTATACTATACTTTATTGTTATTTTAGAGTGTGCTCTTTCTACTCATAAAAATATTTGCTGTAAAACAGTATGACCTGTTAAACCAACAGCAGCCCGTCTATCTCATGTTTACCGTTATCTGTTGATTGCATCATTTCCCTTGCGCTTGATTTCATTTTGTGTTGTTTTACACAGTAACACGCTACCTAAGCTTGTAGCCTAGGAGAAATAGGCTATGCCACATAACCTGGATGTATAATAGCCTATTCTGTTGCCACTGATGGTGAAGTTCTATCATGGTACCCCAACAAAATCTTTTCACAACGGACCCACACATAGGAGATTATGGTGCGGCCAGAGTTTTTGGTAGATACAGAAGGATGTCCCTGAGTCCCATCACTGTTTGTCCCACCATGAAAAAAGTCCAGCAAGGTCAAAACAAAGGCCAGTGTCCATAATTCTAGTTTCATATTAAAGCTCAGGCCTTTGAAGTCTTCAGGCAGGTAGATGCTAACTGGTCTCAGTCCCCGTTCAGGTGGCTTAGTGCTGTCCCTGACTGTGCTGCTATACTCAGGCTCCTGCCTGGAGCCTGTATTTTCAGTCCACCCAACTGCTAGACCTGCCTGGTTACCATCGAGAAGATGCACAAACAAATGAGAGGAGCAAGGGTTTCCAGGAGAGATAGAGAGAGAGAGAAGGAGAGAGGGAGAAAGGGAGAGAGAGATGGGGGTAGAGAGGGAGCGGGGGGGGTGGGTTGAGAGAGTCGGGGAGGGGGCAGAGAGAGGGAGAGGAGGGGAAGGGAAGAGAGAGAGAGAGATTCTCTGTTAACCTGGGTTAGATAATCTTTGGCTTGGTATGGACCAGACTCCAAAATAACCAATCCAATTCCCAAGATTTGCAGGCTTCTGAGGAGCCTACCTACTAGTTAATTGATGCCTTTCCCAGGTTAAACTGATTGACTTTTATGGTCAAACACCACCTCCTGTGCTGTTTGACTTTTATTGTGTGTATGCTTACCTGCTTCCCCCTGCCTCTCACCCCCAAACTGCTACCAGGGCTGAAAGGGAGGGGTGTTCATTTTTGGCAAAGCAGTGTGTGAAGCTATATTTTCCTGATGAAACAGCAATGTCTGATTCCCTTTGCTTCATTCTTGCATTAATAACTGGCAAACTACATATAGTAACAGTAGCATCTAGATTTGTGTAAGTACATTCTGTCATGTTTGCAATATGACATATTGCATACCAGTGCATTTCTCAGGAGGTATCCTAGTCATGAAGCTGCATGTGACTGTATTCTTATTTTACATTTCTCTGACATCAGTATTGCATGACATGTATATAGTATTATTACACTTTCTTAAATGGTAGGTCTTGAGAAGAAGGTGAATGACTTATTTGTTTCTTTGCAAAATAATTTTGTAAAGAGTAGGTGAATGAATAAATCAATAGATGTTAAGTCATGATAATTTAATCTTACATTAATTTGGTTTCAACTATTCTGACACTCCACCAATTAAGTCTGCTACTAAGTTATATAAAGAAATATTTGTTAATAATTCATGTAATCTGATCTGAAGTCGATGCCAGTTCACATTTGTAGATACCTAGTAACATATATGTAAGCAATTGATCTACAATGATAAATTTAAATTTTGGTCAATTTTGGAAGGTTTAGAAAATATGGCATTAATATTGAAAATTACTAATGATAATGGAAATGTTAATCAGTTAAGTTTATCTGTAAGATAATAGACAAGCTCAAAGTATGGAGAAAATTGCCTGGGTTTTGGTTGTTGCAGAATTGGTCATTTAAATTCTATCACAATATTTTTTGAAAGAGGGCAATTTTTACCTTATGTATATGATGCCTGCAAAAACTTCAGTGTTGTCCTTTGCTCAATTCATACAAACTAAAGAATGCTTATTATTTTGTCTAAGAAAGATGAATCAGAAAAATATGCTTACAACTTGCCACACTATATACAAGAAACAATGGCCTTGACATGTGTTTTACATTCTGACCTCATATTCAAAGCATATTGATTTGACAAGACACACACTCTGCTGGAGAAGAGGATGCCACAATTCTTTCTGTAGGAGATAGCTTTGAATGCTTAGAAGTAAAACAAATTCCTAAACATTATTAACTAGGTGTTATTAAGGAATTTACATCTTTTATTCATTTACACCTTTGTTGATTCATTTAACTTTAATATATTTATTTGATGAAAATTAAATCCACCTTTCTATTTTGCCGGTGGTCTAATATCCTTCCCAGATCCATTATTAGGGAAAACAATGCTGCTTAGTGTTGCCATCACAGGATCCTTGAGGCATTCTATTTCAATACATGCAGAAGGAGGAATAATTCAAGATAGTGAAACAGCAAGGAGTAACAGCCCAGAACAAAGTCAAGCCACCATAAGAATCCTAAATGAGACATTTTTAATAATGAGTTGACTGCAAAATACACAATCCTGTGAAATAATATCAGCTGACTTGGCTTCTATTAATATGGTTAGATGGCAAATTAAAGCAATTTTATATGTGCTACTGTTAAAGCCCACTGATTGTTCAGATATTACCACAGTATGAACTCTTACAGAATTTCAGTGCTTAAAATTCAGATGCAAATGCCCAATAGCAACATGAAAGAAGGGATGTATAATATCCTAGATCTTAAGAATGATGGTGACTATGGGGTGGGGGAGAAAGGGAAAACAGGGGAAAGTGATTAGATGAGGAGCTAGCAAGGAGGGCCCATGGACATGGACAATGAGCTGGGGATTGACTGTGAGGGTAGGGGAGAGCAAAGGGGAAAAAATGAAAAATTGTAATACAACAATAATAAATAAAATTAAATTAACCTAAAAAATAAATTTAATACTACATAAGGTAACTCATAGGTTTTTTAATTATAAAACTTTTCTGTATGGCCAAATAGATACGGACACTTGATGATGTCATTTCAACCAGAACTAAAATTCTAAAATGATATTTGTAGATATTGTATAATGCACAATACCAACTAGTATAGTGGAAAATAATAAATTTGCATTTTACACTGAATAGGAAAAATTCAGGCAGTATAATTATTGAAATAAATTATGTATTTCTTATCTCTTTTCAATATATTTGTTGAGGCTATTGTTCACTGATTCTGGATGAAAATTCAGATAGGGTCTTGAGTTTTCTGGACAGGCTTGTGTATCCAAAAATTATTTAATTACGTAAATCACAAAATATAGTGTCCTCTGAATATCATACTTTGGAAAACTTGTGTGATCTAAAATTGCTGATCTATTATTTTTATAATTTTATATGGCTACACAAAACCATAAAATTCTTCATAAAATAATGAAGCATTGCCCACATGGATCTCTGTTACTTAATGGCTTTCCAAAACAAGCCACAGCGCATCGTAGAATTTTTCATATAAATGAGCTATCAAGTAAAGATGCACCAAGTGCCAATATGAAAGTCACTGGCTGAAGCTTGAAGGATAAATTATAAAAGGAAAGCAAATTTTTTTAAGACTAAGGCAGCAGTATAGATAAAGAAGTAAGATGCATGCCAACAAATAGAATACTCCTCATCTTCTCTCAGTAATTAACACAATACATATTCATCAAATCAATAAAGATATACAGAATATCTGAGAACCACTAGAACAATATTACAAAGGCAGTTCAAAGGAAAAGGAAAGTCTTTTCAGATAATAGTGCTGGAATAAATGCTTGTTGTTATGCATAACTGTATGAACCAATTTTGATTAAATTGTAGAACTATAAGAGGTACTGAAAGGAAACATAGGAGAAACTCATTATGACTTTGGGATAGGCAAAGAATTCTTCAGCATGACACCAAATGCACAAGCTTTAGAAGAAAACCTGGACAATTTCAACTTCAGCAAAATTAAAAATTATACTTTGTCAAAGACACTCAATAGAATAAAAGGCAAGCCACTGACTGAAAGATATATGTGCAAACCACCTATTTGATGAACTAATACTAAAAAATATACAGATCTTCCAAAATTCATGTCTAAGTAAAAAATACTGGATAAGGGTCTTACTAAACACTAGCAAAGATGATATTTAGAAGACAAATAGATATGAAAAGCAATTCATTATTATTCATTAATGTATCAAAAAAATTCCAACAAAATCTCTGAATCACTTAGGTATTGTTTTCATCCCCTATCTCTGCCTCTGCCTCTCTCTCTTTTTATTTTATTTTATTGTTGTTGTGTCTCTCTTTTTTTCTGCCCTTTTCTTCTGTTTCATGTTAACATTATGAAAATATGTAAATTGTCATTTTAAATTTTAATTAGAATTCATTAAACAAAGGCAAAAAACACAGAGTTTCTTGTTTAGCAGGTTGTTTGTACAACATACTTTGGAGCTGATTCCTTGAGGAATCAGTGTGAGAAAGTATTTAATGTACACATATCAGTTTATGTTCTGTTGTGGCCTTAGTTTGAAAAATTTTTTGACTTTGAGAATATAAATAATGAAGCTGAAATCAAGTATAATCTCTATAAGCTTCTATGATTAGTGATACTAAAGAGGCTATTTATTTCATATGAGACAAAATCTGAGAAAAAATGATATAGCAAAGAGGATCAAGTAGAGGACCAAGTAATAATAAATTATCAAATTATAACTAAATTATATTTGTATGTAAATAATGTTTAATTATAATGCACATATATGTGTATATGTAGAAATGTGCATTTATAAATATGTATGCATCTATGACTATATTTATATATACTGTTATCTCTATTAAGATTTGTATGACTTGTGATATAATTTTTTATAATTGAATTTCTAATTTGTGTTACTGAATTCCTAGACTACAAAATATATATATATAATAAAATATTTTTTCATATATCATATATCCCAAAATAACCAAATATGATTTTGTTTCCTGAACTTTTGAAACTAAAATGATTTTTAAACTTTGAATTGTTATCATGGTAATTTCATTTCTTTGTTCACTTTGTATTTATTTAATTCTGTTTGCATTTTCAGACACTGATAGCATTTTACACAGGTGAAATGGTTGTTGTCTTCCAAAGTAATTGAGCTTTTGATTTTTATTGAAAAATAACCTTATATCAGCCCATTCATCTTATGGGAGTATTATCTATAATGTACTGAAGAGCACTCAAGTATATAGTATACAAAGCAAAACCAAGGGGCAAAAGTAGTGACTCATTAGAGATGATAACCATTCTGGATATGCACTTCTCCCAGTTCTAAATCCTTTTTGTGTTGTTGTTATTTGCTACTCTTCCTCACTGGACATTCGGTGTTCTTTTGACCTTCATTCAGAAACAACAATTTCATTTGCTTTCAGGTAATGATGTTCAACTTAGAGAAAATGAAGAAGATGCTTAAAGAAACTAGTCATATTCGAGTTTCAATTTTTCTTCTGTTACTATTTCTGTGACCTAGAGTAAATGTCTTAATCTCTTTGAACCAAGTTTCTCATCTTTGCTGTCAATCTCATAGCTTTGAGAGTATATCAGGTAATACACACACACACACACACACACACACACACACACATATATATATAATGTTTACATATATATATATATGGGGTTTGACACATTGCCTAGCACACTCAATAATATGACTATATTTATGTATCAATTTTTTGAAAGCTCATTTTTGGTTTGCTTATTATATGTTAAAGAGAATTAGTCTTAAAGATAGTTCATGCTTTAAAATATTTATAATTAATAATTATGAGCAATAATTAATTTGCTAAATAATCTTGATTTTCTGAAGTGAGAGCGATCTATGATTTTAATACTTTCTGAAGGGGTTAGAGTATAAAAGGTAGTTATACAACATATGTATGTTTATATTTTTATAGCTTTAGACTATCTGTTGCAAAGAAAACAATTTTTATATGAAATGCATTATACCAAAACTGCCATCTTATACATCAAGTGTAGTAAAGGGTAATCAAAGTAATGCAGAAAATTATATTGGAACAAAAAACAAAAAGCAAGCAGCTTAGCATTATTTTAATAGGGTTATGAATGATCATTTTCCTTTTAATTTTAAGTTTTATCTTAGATCACATATCTGGGGAATAGTACAATTAGTAAACACACTTTTTTATAGTGTTTTTATTAAAAAAGTGTTTACCAATTGCCAAAAAGAGGGAAAAATTAACTCAACCCTTTTCCATCTCCCAACTGTTGGCATTATAATAACATTTTAGTAATTATTTAAAGCAAAGGAGATGATTGTTTAGATAAAATGCATAGAAGTATTAAGTGCTTTGGGAAATTACACTTCCTGCTATAAGAGTAGAATATTTTGGACTAAGTAACTTTTCAAGGAAGAACAATTTGAAAAGCCATAGAATCTATTAAAAATATTTATAAGATAACCAAATACTACCAAGAAAGTGAGAATGTTAGACTTGGGATCAAAGAACAAACATAAATTCCTGAGGGGCTAGCCTGGTATTTGATTTACATTTTAGTTTGAAATAATTTCTCCATTCTAAAACTGGGAGGCAGGTAGAGAGAAACTGAGCAAACTCAACATACTCACAGGGGACAAAACCAACCAAACAAGAAAAAAATCCCCCAGACCTAAGAAGAAAGATATGCCTTGGTAAAAACTCCAAGCTTTCACATGGGGGTTGAAGTATAGATGAACCACACATAGACCAGGCCACAAGGGACTCAAGTCAGTTTCAAATAATCTTACTGAAGAGAATAAGATGATAGGAGATTACTAATGCTTTTGAACAAAAACAGAACTCAATCTTTTCTGGGATTATATTTATGATAACTTTTTGTTCTTATTAATATTCACTAACCTTCAAAATAATGCAGATTGTTTGCTTTCCCATTATCTTTCACATTTTTTCTCTAAAACTTTTTTCTTCAATATTGGTTTTATTAATAATCCTTAGCTATCTTCTGACATTTCAGATTATTTCACTTTGTGGTTATTTACATCCTATAACAAAAGAGCTAAATTAATGACAATGTAATGACTATTCATTATTTTCCAGGCATTATGCTAGATAACTTAAACATCACAGTAATTATTTGATAATAAAATACTCAATAATTTCTAATTAAATTTGAAAGTTAAATTTAATGTATACATTTAAAGCATATAAATTATTGCAACAAATCTATTTATTTTCTGCCATTATTCCTTTTATAGAAGAAGTTACTCTTGGGCTTATTACATGTGATTCCAAGGATTGTCAATAGAGTTACCCATTTCACTGGTATGATCATATGCCTAAGCTGAAGAAGTTATATTACTTTATCATCTGATAACATAGATTGATTTTACATGCATAAATAAACTAAGAAGAATAAACTATTCTCTGGGACTCATATGTGGTAATGGAAAAAAGAAATCATCTTCCTGCAGGGATTGCTAAATTGAAAAGCTCATAAGTCAATATATAGATCATGTGTCATAGAAATATACACTTGAAACCTACTTTATCTTATTAACTAATATCACCTCAATAAATATAACTTTAACAAGAGAAAAAGTAGGAATATATATGTAGGAAAAAAAGCTATGAAGCTGTGGCTGCTGGAAACAATTCTACCTAACTTTCCAAAAGTGTCTCTAATTATTAAAGCCCATCATGTCAGGCCTACTTTACTGGGAAAAGAGAGAACCTCAGAAGAAAGTTGACCTATGCTAATTTGTCTTTGACCTTTACATTTGTGGCAGATCAATTAATGTTTTGAAAATCAATTTTTGAAACCTCCTCTCACCCCAAAACAGATCTTAATAATGAACTATATGTTCATTCTTTTTAAAGATATTGTTTGTGGTCCTGGGATCTGGCTGGTATATGCTCATCATACTCTAGGTTATCCAGTTATGTAGGACTTCAATTCTGCATTCTTGTTTAAGATAGATTAATTGGGTTTCTGGCAATTGTAAAATTAATTCTAAACAATATAGCTAAAATATGGCAGAACTGGGATTTATGGCTTCATTTTATTTTACTCTAAAGCCAATTATTTTTACCTTATTCCATCTATTAAAACATAGGTTTTAAAGTGTATTTTAAATTTTCCTAGTTGTCTTTTAATTTGTTAAAATAGGAACTTTCATAATCAAACAAATTCTTGATAGAGAATAAGTGGTTTTTAAAAAAGATTTTATTTAATATCTTTAAAGAGAGGGGAACGAAGAGAGAGGAGGAGAGAAACTTCAAATGTGTGGTTGCCTCCTGTGTGCCCCCAGCTGGGGACCTTGCTTGCACCCCAGGCATGCCCCCTGATTGGGAATCAAACCAGCTACCATTTGATTTCTAGACTGGCCCTCAATCTACTGAGCCACACCAGCTTGTAGAAGAATAAGATTTTAATTATACTATTCCTTGTAGTTATATAGCCTTTTTAACTTATTTACTTAGATTCACTTAAGAATACTTATTTTTAATTTTTTCAGTTTATTTATGTTTATATTTTTCATCACCACTTATTCCCCTTACAGATTCTTCCACCCCCTCCCACCCCTTTTCTCCTGCTATCACCACTGTTGTCCCTATGCATGAGTTCTTTCTCCTTTTTGCCCAACCCCACTACCCCCCAGCCCAACCCTGGAGTTGTCAGCCTGCTTTCTAATAAAAATTAGAAATCAAAATTAAATTTGACTGTAGTCGCATAGTTTGGTGCCTTCAAAATAACTCACAAAGTTACATTTTGAGTGCTATAGCAAAACAGGTATTACTAGTCCAGGTCTTTCATTTTACAAACAAAATATTAATATCTCCCTTTTCTCTTTTGATTTTTTATTTATTGTGTCCACAATTTTTCTTGGGCTTTAATTCAACTATACTTGGATTTCTTTTCTTTGCATTTGAAAGTCTAATACATGATGAGTACCTAATCTTTTCAAATTCCTTATCATCTGCTTAATTCTCCATTCTCTGTCTTACTGTTGTAGATATTTTCACTTTTCCATGCATTGTTTAGGTGTAGATGTTTAAAATGCCTTAATGACGTCTTGTGCCTGTCAAAAACAAACACAAAAACAACAGTATCAAAAATTATGAATTTTGGCCCTGGCTGGTGGCTCAGTGGATAAGGTGATGGCCTGCGAACCCAAAGGTTGCTGGTTCGATTCCCAGCCAGGGCACATAACCAGGTTGCAAGCCAGGTCTCCAGCCAGGTCTGTAACTAGAGGCAGGTGAAAGGCAACCATACGTTGATGTCTCCCCAGCTCTCTGCCTTTCTACCTTCCCCTTTTTCTAAAAATAATAAATAAAATATTTGTTTAAAAATTATGAATTTTTATTATAAGATTATAATATCATAGGTGTGATGATTAATTTTATGTGCCAACTTGACTGTGGTGAAGAACGCCCAAATAGCTGGTAAAACACTTCTGGTTGTCCTTGGGAAGATGTCACAGGAAGAGATGAACATTTTAATTTAGTAGACTGAGTAAAGATTGTCCTACTAATGCAGGTGGAAACCATCCAATCCACTGAGGGTGTGAATTGAAAAAGAAGACAAAGGGAGGACAAATTTAATCCTGGCTTAGGCCAAAACATTCATGCTTTCCTTAGACAAGGGCATTCCTGGCTCATGGGCTTTCAGACTCAGACTGGGACTTACAACATTAGCCTTTGGATGCTCAGGTCTTCATACTCCAATTGAATTACACCAGCTTTTCTGAATTTTCTGCTTGCAAATGGCAGATCATGGGACTTTTTGGCACCCATAACTGTGAGACAATTCCTATAATGAATCTCTTCTTATATCTATCTTTCTCTCTATAAATATCCTGTTGGTTCTGTTTCTTTGAAAAACACTGACTAATACAAGCTACAAGTTTTAAACTAAATATTTTTAGCTAAAAGAACAAAGGTAATAAATCTGAATTTATTATACAATTAATTTTTCTCTTGTTAAATTTTAATATTGAAAATATGAATTGATGATTTAACATTTTATAGCCTCAAAGATTGTATTTTTATAACCTTAATCATGGATTTTGTCATAATATTGGAACTGTTTTCCTCCCCTTAACCTAGGCATCTGAGAACACCAAATAAACAAAATATAGAGCCATTGGCATGGGTAATAATTCTGCAATTGTGAAATATTACATTTAAAAACACTCCAATTTGGTGAGAAAATAAAAGTGTGTCTGTATTTCAGTTAAATTACAATGTCATTTATTTGGGACTACAGCCCAATTAGAGCTGAATAAAAAAATTCTAGGAACACACTAGTGCCAATTATTCCAGCTGGTGACAATGTCTAGAATTTTTTCATGTAAGTTCAGAGGCATCCACCGAATCTTTGCCAAGAATAGGTGTTCTATTAATAAAAGGCTTATAGTTCCTGGATTCTTACGACAGTTCTGAAATTGTTTTTGCTTCTCATTTTGTCAATGGAACTCATCATCAAGAAACTCAAAGCATCCAGGTGCTTTGGATTACATTGGCCCAATTGCCGGTGTTTCTTATATTTAAACTATATCTCTGTAGCTCCTTATTTTTCAATCAGAATTGATGTGGCATATAAGAAAACAAAAATGTATCTGCTGCCTTATGTTTTTCTTTGATGTATAATTTAAGCACATCAATGTTAAGAAGTTAAAATTAAACTACCATGCTATCTATCTACAATTTCATATTGGAACCATGTTCCAATTCTGCCTCACCTTTGAATCAAAAGTCTGTGTTTTGTTACTGCCTTTGACTCCATATAAACATGTCTTTGACACCTTTCACTGCACTGTGATTGTTTATAGTTTATCATTCAGGCCAGTAATTGTGTTGTCATTGCTATGGGTGTCAATTAAGCCAGGTGCTTAAAAACATACAAATTCAATGTGTTGTTTCAGTGAATGCAACACTAGACTATAAAGATGACAAAGAACTCCTGAGGCCAAATTACCCTAGCTTTAGGTAATGTGCTCTGTATTAATAGAGCAGTTCTTGTAGCAATATTTTATTCTGAATAGTATAATAAAAGGTAGCTAGCATCATCAACTAGTAAATTATTGTGACTATGAAGAGATTTGAAACCTCAAGCTAAAGAGCAACCACAATTTCACTTAAATAAGAAATTCAATCAAAGATGTTCCCATCACCACTGCATTGATACAACAAAATAAAGCATTGAGCTACTTCTTCCCATTACTTCGTGATGAATGATATGAAAACCTATCCATCACACATGAGTTAACCAACCATGTAATGGTTGTGGTTTAAAATTCTTCTCCTGAAAGAAGAGGGATTATTTATTCTGGAAAAAGTAAATCAGAGTGACTCTGATAGAGTGTCACCTGACATATCTGAAGATGCTGGGGTTGCATTATAAAATGTATCTCAATGTATGTTTCTATGACTAGAAGATATCTTTCTCCAGATCTAAAGAGTAAACAAAAGAAAAAAAAGGAAAACTTAAGATTAAAAAACCAGAAATGCTAACATGAGAAGAGAAGAGAAGGACATTTCAGGTTGGTGTGAAAGGGGATGCTAGGCTGGTGTTTGTTGATTAGGTTTATCTAGAGGGAAGTTGGTCACTTCCAGAACATAAAGAGAGGGCTCTAGGAAAGTGTTCTCAAGATGCAGGTGTTTGAGTCCTCTAAGCAAAGGTTTACACATCGAGAGAAACTTTTGTGATAATTAAATATAGGCACATGAATCACTCAGCATACTAGAAAAGCATGAATAATTTCATGGAAACAAAGTTATATTGCAGAAATGTAAATTTAGTATTAGACAGAGCTTAGCTATAAAGTTTCTTTTCAGTCACATCAGGCTAAATATTTCTATTAGCACTCAACTGCCAAATAACAAATGAACAGCACACTTAGCAGCTGAGAAACACACACATCCATCCTCTTGCGATTGAGTAGGTCAGGAATTCAGGTAAGATGGGGCTGAGTTTTCTGTTCAAAGCTTCACAAAGCAGAAAGCAGTGTTTGAGGTGGGTTGTGTTTCCTTCTGAGTTGCCACGTTTTATTCCCTTGTGGTTGGATGGTGTCATAATGGCTGTGGGCTGGAGACACCCTCAGCTTCTAGAGGCATCCAGCAGGTCCCTGCCCTGTGGTTTTTTCCACAGTTTACTTCCTGGCTATTGGTTTCTTTAAGGTCAGCAGGAGGGTTTCTTTCTCTATGCAGCTAATTACAGAGACTAATCAAGAATGGCACCCAGTCACCTTTGCATATATTTTTGGCTAAAAGTAAGTCACGGGTCCCACATATGCTCCAGGAGAGGGAATTATACAGGACACAGCACCAGGGCCCAAGATCATGGCGGCCAATTTAGATTTCTGCTTACCACAATGTGTAATATGGATTCAAACAGAAGTTATGAAATAGAAATATTGGAAGAATAGTGAAAAAGCAATGTGTATGGAAATATTTAAGATCTCATGAGTTTTCCGTGTCCTAATAGTTGGTAAATATGCAAAATACAGTATTAGTCTGTGAAAATTACTTGGGAATATGAAGAAAAATATCAGAGAATTGTATTTAACCTTTGTTCTGCATATAACTTTGAAAAAATAAATATTAGGCCAGAAAAATATATAAGTAGCATTTGAAGTAACAGCTATGGATTTGAGAGAAGAAAATAGACATTAGAAATACTGAAGGAAATGGGAGGGAAATAGTGAAAGAGTTGACTTATGCTTTGATATCGGGTTGTGGAAACAAAGATGTTTAAGCATTCCAGAATAAGTAGCTGGCTGTAAATATCATGTGGGCATCAGCAGAAAAAATGATATGTTTCTGATGCTTATTTCTGAGAACATGTTCTTCAATATGTGTAAGTTTCACAAGAAATCAAGAAAAATAACACTATTTGTCAGAACAAAATTAATCTATGGTTAAGAGAAGTTTGTTGAATTAATTTTTAATAGTGATTTGATTCAGTCAATTATTCCATAAAGGACAACTTAAGATTTTAGTTTGACAACCATGTGATAGGAAAACAATACAGGGAAATTTTTTAATGATGTAAAGGGATTAATATTCACCTAAGAAATTCACATTACTCATAGACACATTATTTGAAACATTCTTGTTGGGAAGTTAAATTACCCATTAGCAAAAATACAAATAGGTGAATTATCATGCATACTAAATCTCTATGTAGCTTCATGGGTTTTAGGAAAGGGACCAGAAACAATAACAAATCATACATACATACAAGTATAGCTTTAAAAAATTTACTTTATGTGTTTATAGATATGAACAATGCATATAAAAGAGAATTCTCCCTTTAAACCATGGTAGTATAATTTTGAATTTAGATATTCAAAAGTCAGGACCTCAATTTGAACTTGAACTATTTACAAGGAGAGGAGCAAGGAGATAAAATAAAACAAAAGTTAAATTAAGTGAGAGGTCAGCATAGAGGGTTTGAGAAATCCAGGGGTGGACAGATGACATTTGATAGTTTCAGACAGTAACTATACTTGAAAATATTTGTCAGAGGTCAACATTCTAAAATGATAAAGTAGAATAATTCCAAATAATAAAATTTCTTTCTTTCTTTAGAGAAAGCTTTTTCCATCTTTTATCTTAAGCAAGCCAGCTAATATTATTTCATATATTTAATCTTTAATTTTACTTTGTATAACAAATAGATCCATCAATAATAATAACTCATGACAAAATTCAAAAAAGCGACATGAAATCATCATGTCTTGTAAACATTCATATTTTTTAGAATGAAAAGCCTTCTTAGATCATTCCATAGTGACAGGATAGAAGAAAGGGGAGAGAAAAATAATTTTCATTCAATTCACTAGTATAGTGAAATTCAAATACTAAGAAATGTTATTGAATACTATATATTTTCCCATCAATGTCTTCAAAAAGTCATGAAAGACAAAGAATAGAACTGAAAATATGAGTAAAAGCAAACAGAAAAATTCCTCCCAAACAAAGGAAAACAAAACAAAACAAAAACTGATTAAATGAAGAGGAAAAAGTAAATCCTCAATTTTTGCTTTTAGGAAAAACAAAACAAGAAACAGTGAGGATGGCAATGTGATCCAGATTATAAACCTGAAGACTGGAACAGAGGGAAGAGTAGAACAATTTCCTTAGCACAGCTGAGCATTGCATTTGGTTTAATTCCAGAAGAATCTGGGTAGGTAAGGGAATGTTAAGCATTACAGGGTTGTCAGCTCTAAAAGATTAAATGTTGCTAATGATAAAAACATTTCATTTATGCACCACTTAAAAATATGAGGATGGTAAACAATAAACTTCAACAAATAATACATCTGCTCTTATGTCACTATATAACAAACTACATTTTAGTAACGGAAGGCTTTGTAGAACTTAGAATCTGTACAACTCCATAGTAGCTATTTTGATTCCAGATTTTGAGCTGATCCCCATTTGTGTTCTACAACTGTGTGTCCTCTTGATAAATTCTAGTTTTCAAGCTTGATATATGCTCAATGGTGACTTTCAAAATATAATTTAAGCCTATCGATAAGGAATGGTCAATACTAAAACAAAAGTGTATCACAGAAAAATATTACCTATTAACTCCAAGACTACAGCAATCTTAGCTAATCTGTATCAAGTGGTCAACTGCTGTGATAAACTAACATGCTTTCAAATGCTGTTATTTGTCTTCCAACGCAGTAAATAGAATCATCCAAATGTCAGTGCAAGATTTAACAATATTTGAAGTCACTTAGGAAGGTTGATAGATTCCTGACTAATTTTTAAAATTTTGTTTTCACTTGCATGGTCTGTAAGAAATGTCATAAAATTCCCATTGCTTTTGGACTGCATGACTAATGGCAGAACTATAACACAGAAAGGGTCTGGAGATATTTGAAGTAAAATGTAATTTAGTAATGGTCCCTTTAGGAATAATGAAGTATAAAACCTATTGGGCAATTGTGCCCTCTCAGCACCAAAGGCCAAAACCATCTTAATTAATTTAGTTTTCTAATGCACATCCTTTTGAATGTGCATGCTTATTTACTAGTTTTTTTAAATACTCAATAATTGCCCATATTTCACTGCAAGGCAGGCTTTGCTATCATGATCATAAAATAACACTTCAATTTTAATATGAACATATTATGCATAATCTTGAAAGATACATGTTGGTCATTTTCTAGAGCTGGTCAATTTAATGAAAGTAAGGCATTTAAATACTGGTATCAGATTGACTAACACATCTATAGTAAATAAAACAAATAAAATGGGTGGAAGAATATCTATAACCAATAAAAACAACTGGCCTTCTACTGTTATATCATTTATAAAATATATTTCAAATACGAGGTACCAGTCTTCTATCAATACATAACAAGTGCATTTATCTTCATCAGTAAATGCATTAAAATAGATGTCTTCATTGCTACTCATTCCTGAGAAACAACAACTACTATGGATTGTCATGAGTATGAAACTAGAATCTTGTTTGATTTTATGAAATTTAAAATATGCACTATTTTATAACATGAAATCATTTTAGGAGCTTTCATCATGTTTGATATTTTCACTTAATTACAACTGTTTTTCATGTAAACAGCACTTTTAAACTATATTGGCACTAAAGAAACTGAAATTAATATACATACAAATTATATTAATATGTTTTTTTGCCGAAATCAAACCAATATACTGAGTTTTCATATTGACAAAACGAGTTTACATATTTTCACAAAATTACCAAAAGGTTAGCTTTCTAGGCTTTAGAATGAAAATTGCTATTTCTTGGGTTATACATATGTGTGCTGGCACTAACTAACCAATCAATTTAAATCGACATTTTGTTAGAACAAGAGTATTTGTGGAATAAAAGATGAACACCCTTTCATCTTTACTCATAAATCAATTCTGCTCTGTGCACAAAACATAGAAAATCCTGTAGCTCAAGTTATTACAATACAATCCTAACAAAATAACTGCATTTTTTTTCTCTTGCCACTCTAAAGTGTTCATGAGAAAGTGCACATAAGGTACATACTAAGAATATTATTGTAAAATACACATCTGCAATATGAGTGGCTGTAAATATAATATTTTACTGCACAAGAATATATCATTTTTCAAGAATTTTTTATTTCATAAACAAAGCAGGTGGATGACTTGTAGAATATGTAGAAAGAATATTCTATATGGGTTTATATGGAGTTTATTTTAATCAATAATTATCTCAATCAGTCCTTGTGTAAAGAATCCATAAAATCTATTAAATGAGTGAGGGTTGATATGATTTTCATTTATTCTGACATAGTTGTGGGTACTCAGCATAAGAGTAAAGTATTCTGTGTGTATTTGTGTTCTGACCTTATTAATTTTAAGTTTTGAACCATGTCAGTGATTCATTCATCATTAATTACTGAACAATATTCATAAGCTTAAAAACTAGCTGTATATATAGATAATTTCCTCAGCTGGACTTTCTAGCAGAATGATGTATTGATTTAAAACTATGTCCATATGTTCTTTGATATTCTTCACAAAGTAGAACCCAATTTCCCTCCCCTTAAGGGTGGGCTGTCCTATGACTCTCTGTTAACCAACAAAATATAGTAGAAATGACTGTATGATGTCTGAAATTCAGATATAAAGGGCATCATCACTTCCTACTTATTGCTTCTATTGGATTTCTTTATCAAAGGTGTGTAGCATCCATGATATGAGGACGCGCAAGCTGACCTAGAAGAGGTACTGTGACTTTCAACACAACCCTGTAAGTGAGCCACCTTGGAGACTAAAACTCTAAGCCCCAATTCATTGAAATCCCATGGGAGACCCATACCCATAACTACCCAGATGGACTACTTCTGGATTGTGAACTTTCCCACTGTGTAAGAGAATAATGTTTGTTGTGTTAAGATTTGGGATAATGTGCCCTGACTGGTGTGGTTCAGTTGGTTGGGTGTCATCCCAAAAAGTGAAGGGTCACCTTATTATATTACTAGTCAGGGCACATGCCTGGGTGGTGGGCTAGGTCTCCAGTTGGGGTCCTGCAAGAGACAACCACACATTGATTTTACTGTCTTTCTCCCTCCCTTCTCCTCTCTCTAAAAAAAAAAAAAAAAAAAAAAAAAAACATTTAAAAAGATAAAATAAAAATGTCAGCCTTAAAATTTTTGTGATAATTTGTTATAGATAAAATTATTTATTACTTTATTAAATCAACAGAATATAACATGAATCCTTTCTTAATTATCAAAGTCTAATTAAAATAAGAATTATTGCATTTCTCAGATAATCAAAGGGTCATAAATCAGTGTTACTCCAGTTAACAATTATAAATTATTTGGCCTTTTTGCTGTGTATTTTGATTCTGTGTACATCTAAATCTCACAAGATATTAGTATTGTTTTTCTTGCTCCTATTGGATTGAAATTTAATTTATGCAGTCAATATTTGTTAACTCTCTCTTTTTCCCCCTAAAATGCTTTTAATTCACCTTTATTTTTGAAAGGTATATATGACATCTACAGGGTTCATTATTTGCAATGGTTTGTTTTTAGCAATACCATAAGATTTCGCCCAATTCAGGAGACAAATGAACAAAACAAACAAACTAACAAAACAGAACCAGAGACATGAATGAATAAAAGCAACAGACTTTCAGTGGGCAGAGGGGAGGAGGGAAGGGGAGGGGAAAAAAGAGACAAAGGAAGGGAACAGTTTAGTAAAAGAGCTAGTGTGGATGACCCATGGACATGGACAACACGGGGGACTGATTATGGGGTGAGGGGGTTGGTAAGGATGGGGAAGAGGTGAGCAGAAGGGGAAAAATGGGATAAATGTAATACAACAAAAATAAAATTAAATTAAAAATATATATTTTATTTTCTTGCCTCTTTATTTTTCTGTTAAATCTAATACTCTAATTCTAGTTCCTTTGCAAGTTATAAATTCTGGTTATAAAATTTTGTCTAACTATGCATATATTAACTGTATAATGATTTTCCCATCCTAAAATATATTCATTAAAGGACTGCCTATCATATTTATTCATTTTTTTCAACTGACTTGGAGAATAATCATTTTAACCCTAATAAACCCTGAAAACACATATTAACCTATGAATTATTAATTAGAAAAATACAAAATATAGACCAATGTTTTCTTTCTCAAGTATCAAAGTTACTTTTGACATATTGACAAGAAGGCTTTAAAAAACATAATAAACACAGGGGTTACTACTAATTACAACATTTCCTTGGTCTCTTTGCCTATAATGTTTGTTATCATAAACTGAATAAAAAATTGCCCACCTTTATTTCTTTTGACACTTTGTCATCTGAAGCATATTTCAAAATGTAAATATTTCTTCTGGCCCTTGAAAAATTGTACAGTAAATACGACTCTTTTGACCTTTTCAATATTCTCTATTTTGTCTGGTTGTCTGTTCCAATCATAGGCCCCTGCAGTGGTAAACAGGAAAGTTAGGCATGGCAAGTGAATAAAATTACAGAATACTAAAAAGGTCATAGTGGGATAGCTTTAACTTCACAGAACATAAGAGATAGGGAGGAAAAAAGATTTGTAATGTTTGAAAAATGAATAAATGTAATCTTGTGCATGTTTTCAACAAATAACTACTAAAAACCAAAGATAACTTTCCTTTTATTTATCCAAATTTTTCAATTATTTTGGTCTACATCTGAAAAGTTGAAAGCATTTTCTCAAAACTTTTTTTTTTTAAAGATTTTATTTATTATTTCCAGAGAGAGAGGAAGGGATAGAGGCAAAGAAAGAGAGGAACATTAATGTACGGTTGCCTTTCACCCGCTTCCAGCCATGGACCTGGCTGGAGACCTGGCTTGCAACCTAGTTATATGCCCTGGCTGGGGAATTGAACCAGTTGCCGTTGGGTTTGCAAGCTGGCTCCTTATCCACTGTGCTATCAGCCAGGGCTTTGGAAGCATTTTCTTTTCTTCTTTTCTTCTTGTTTTTTTGGAAGCATTTTCATCCTGGACATTTAATAGAGTTAATTCTATTTCCCTTATAGTTAATAATACATCAAATCCTCTCGAATGGGAAACTTTTATTGTATCAGTAAAGATAGTATTTAACAAATGACAACTGCATAATAGTGTGCATTTCTTTCTATTCTTTCAATACAGAAGATGACTTAAAATATTGGATGATATGCCCAGACATAAGATGAACTTTACTTAGTTTATTCTACATCATTGAAATTTTCCACTTTTGGGTTTGTTTTTCCCCTTGGTACAGGAGACTCACAGGACTGATATTTTCATTGGGCCATTTCTTTCACTGATGATGAGCTTTTCAAATGTTAAATAAGCTTAAACAAAAATAAATTGTACACATCAATCAGAGATGAGGCTTTTCTAAAACACATATAGGAATGTTGGCTACATGTTTCCAGTAATTGATTTTAAAGCATTATACAAGTGTAAAGCAAATGTGAATACCAGTGTTGCAAGTAGTCATCTCAAGAGGAACACTTTGCTTTGCTTTTCAAACTATGGAATACATGATAAAACAGTGACTTATTGGTTATTAAAAATGTTCCCTGAATTTTCACAATCAAGTAATGATTCAGTTACTTAATTCCACCCCATTAGCACTTAACTCAGTGTATCATCTCTCAGGGATGCATGTTGACAGGCCAGCTGCCATGTAAAGCATTGGCGCTGCCCATGACCAAGTGGGAGGGATGCTTGGCCTAGAACCTTGTGTGTTACTTTTAGTGATAACACCTTCGCCATAACTAGTCAATATACCTACTTACATGTAAGGAAGTCAAGAAGTGAAATACCACCATGTGAATAGGACAAGAAGCCATAAATAGTTTGCTATCTGTGTTAGTAAATATTTCAAAAAGTAATAAGAACTTGGAAAAATACTCTCCATTTTTAAATATTGGTCCACATTTTTATTCCAAATAGTAGCATTAGATGATTTTTGAAATTTAATTATTCCCTTAGTGTTTTGGCAGAATTCTATGGTACAAATAGCTGAAAGACCTGTAGTAGATACTTCTGTGAGTGTGGCCTTATGGTGAGTTAATAGATGAACACTCCTGGGTTGGGGATATCTGGCAACGGTACAATTGCCCCTGTGGTGTAGCTTAAATAAATATTCATACTTAATATTCCATCATTCATGTAAATTACAACACAAATATAACATTAGTGATTTGCTCATGTAATCTATATTTAAGAATCAAGCAATCAGAAGTTCCAGAAGCAATATTAAAGATAGTTTAAAATAAATTGTTAATTTGTTTTAAATTATCAGTGTGGTTTGAGGAATGCAAGGGCAGTAGTGAGGCTGGGTTCAGGTAAAACTAGAGCTAAGAAAGAAAATGTTATCACAATTAAACTCCCAGTATTGTGCCTCATTTTTGCATATCCTTTTTAAGTGTTTTTTTGTTTTTTTGTTTTTTATCCTTTGATCTGTAATTGCACTCAGGTCTCTGGTCAACATTACTAGATATATTAAAATAATTTAAGCACACAAAGACTTAATTTCAAATCCAATTTTCTTGGTCAACATGCTGAAGTAGTCTACACCATCAGGCCATACCAGTAGGAAAGTGCGTAAATGGTGGTCTTATGAAGGCTGGGTCCTCATCCAGGATGACTAACAACACCAATGATGGCCAGGTGGAACAGGGTCACAGGTTAACATGAATATTCTCACTGCAGTGAGTCTATAGGAGGTTTCAGACATAAGCTGCTATAATAAGTACTAGGTTACTCTACTGTAGACATTTTCTACTGCTCCTCTAGGCTGTATGCGCTAAGCAGGTATATTGTTTACTTTTCTATTGCCATTATCTGTGAGTTCCTAACACCTATTGAGTAGTAAAATAGATTCATTGAATGAATAATAAAATTTTAAAAATTTCTGACATGTAACTGTATGCAAATGTCAGCAACTTATAAAATCTATTTACATCTTGAGTCACTCTATTCAGTGTTTTCTTTAATAAAAAAGAATAAAATCCCCTCTACAGTAAATGCCATCCTTTTGTTAACCTAGCATTTAATTTCTTCTTTTACCCCTTCTTTTCAAGGGAACTGCAACTTTCTTTAACTGACCCCTCTTTCGTTACAGAGACCTTGTAAATCATAGAAAGCTAAATGCATCTCTCAGTCCAGAGGTGAGTCCTGCTCTGTCTGTGCAATCACACTCCTGTAATTAATGTGCAAACAGGCCACATTGCATCAGGGTGCAGAACAAAATATTACCAAGGTCAATGTTACTACTAAAATGTAGGGGCATGTTTTACATTGCTCAGATATACATAGAAAAGTAACTTTTATTTTGTGTCTATTAGAGAAGCTTCCTTTCTTTCACACTAAATATGAGGGGCAGGGGGAAGAGCCAATTGCCCTAGGTTCTGTATCAATGAGACAAAGGCAATGCTGGAATGATAAACAAGGTGAACCCATCACTGAGAAACAGACTGGAAGCAGATTTACCGTACTTGCCCTTCTTTCAAACGTCCTGCTACATGAAATAATGATTCCATTTTTCTCCAAGTCTATTTGAAAGGCTTTTTGTTCCACATAGCTATAGGCAAGCAAAACAATACATCATCCCTAAGTGTATCTTTGCTTTTAACTTTGAGTTATTTAAAAAATAAAAGGGCCACTGAATACCTTAGTGTCTTAAAACACATACATTAGACACTAATGTTATTCTGCTCAGCTTAAATCACAGATGAATTGTTATTTGCCTTACCAATACCAACTTTCAAAGTGTGTTGTATATTAATAGTATGAAAAATAAAGATGATATATTTATCTACTTTTTTCAACCATGAAACTTGGACTATCCAAATATGAAATGATCCTTACATTTTCAATATAACTGATCAAGATTTATTTAATTAGTCTTTGACAGATTACTGTGTGCACTTCAAAGTAATTGAATAGTTTTATGAAACATTTTGCTTTATACATTTATTATTGTCAGACTTCAGGCCTTCCTAATCATGCCTCTTAATTGGGCACTCTTCCATTAAAAAGTAAGCATGTTTTAACCATGTTTCCAATTTCAAACCTGGTCATCATGAGTGAATTTTATGACTTTTATTTCTAAAAGTCTCTACTGAGAAATGGACTGTATGGAGGTATTTTTTTATTTAATAAAAGCACGAAATAGTAAATAACGGAAGAGGATAGTTACTAATTTGATTCATTATTGTTATTAAGATTAGTTTTGTACACTTTCATTTATTTGTTAGCTAGCATTGGGAACCAAAGGTTGTTTAGCAACCTTTCCCAAATCAGTTAAAACTACTTGGCAGTAAAAATATTTATTTTAAGAGATGTCATTAAAATCTAAGATTAGAAACAAGAGTTAACCAGTGAACAATTTAAAGATGAAACAAGGGAACGTTATAGGACAATTCTAAAGGCTGCACACCATTAAGGGACAGGAAGAGAAGGGTTACAAAGAGCATTACTTACAATGGCAAATAGAGTGAGGACAAGTGAGGAGCAAATTGCCCAACTTGGAGGGGAGCTAAGATCCTGAGGTTTATGTATCCATGTAGGCAGACCTTGAATACCTCAGGTCAATCAGACAACACTTTTCCTCCACCAAGATTTAGAATTTTATAATTAAGAAGAACTAATTACACTGTTCTAAACTACTGATTTAATCTAAGTATAAAATAAAGGAGATAAAAGCTGTCATACTCCTTAAAAAAAGGCAAGCATATACAACAGAGTAAGGATGGTATAGTCAATAAATATTTTGCTGGGAAGATTGGATAAATACTTGCGGAAAAAAAAAAAAAAAAAAAAAAAGCCCTGGCTGGTGGCTAGTGGAAGCACTGGCCTGAGAACCTAAAGGTCATTGGTTCAATTCCCAGCCAGGGCACATAACTCTGTTGCAAGCCAGGTCTCCAGCCAGGTTCGTAGCTGGAGGCAGTTGAAAGGCAACCGTACATTGATGTTTCTCTCCCTCTCTGCCTCCCTCCTTTCCCCTCTCTCTAAAAATAATAAATTTTTAAATCTTAAATAAATAAATAAATAAATAAGACGAGACCATGTTCCAACACCATATGCAAGAATAAGTTCAATAATGGTCCAAAGACTTAAATGTAAAACTCAAAACCATAAAACTTCTGGAACAAAACAGGCAGTAAAATCTCAGAAAGTTTCAAAGAACATTTATTTCTGATATATTTCACCACAGAAGGGTGATAAAATAAATAAATAAATAGGACTACATGAAATAAAATCTTTGCACAGAAAAGGAAACCATCAACAAAATAAAGACAATACATACACTAAATGGGTGAACATACTGACAAATGATACATCTGAAAAGGAGTCATTATCCAAAATTTATAAGGACCTACTTGACTCTCAAAACAAACAAACAAACAATTCAATTAAAACCATGGGCAAATACTTGAATCGAAAAACCCAAAGAAAACATGCAAGTGGCCAATAGACATATGAAAAAATGGTCAATGAGACTAATGGTTAGAGAAATGCACATTAACAACACAATGAGATATCATCTTACATCTGTCAGAAAGGCTGTCATCAATAAATTAAAAAATTACAAGGTGTTGGCAGGGCTGTGGAGGAAAGGCAACAACACTGTCAGTGGAAATGAAGATGAGTGCAGCCACTGTGGAAAGCAGCATGTAATTTCCTCAAAAAAATTCAAAAGGAAACTGCCTTATGACCCAGCAATTTCACTTCTGGGGATTTATCTAGAGAAACCCAAATACTAATTTGAAAGAGCATGCACCCCTATGTTCATTGCAGCGATATTTATAATAACCAAGATAAGGGAGCAACCCAAGTGCCCATCAATTGATGAGTAGATAAATGAGTGGTAATACATGTATGCAATGAAATATTACTTGGCCCTAATAAAAAAGGAAATACTACCATTTGCACAGCACGAATGGACATACAGGGCATTATGCTAAATGAAATAAGGCAACCAGAAAAAGATAAGTGCCATGTGATTTCACTTATATGTGGAATAAATAACAAAATAAGTGAACAAACAAAATTGAAACTGACTCAATAGACACAGAGCACAGAGAGAAAACTAATGGTTGCCAGATGGGAGAGGGGTTAAGGGAAGGGCCAGAAGAAGTGAAGTAATTATGGAGTACAAATTAGTATTTAAGAAGCAGTCATGGGGCTTGTAAATAAAGCAAAGAGAATATAGTCAATAGTATTGTACTGACTATGTATAGTGCCAGTTAGGGTTCTAGAAACATCAAGGGAACACTGTATAAAGTATATAAAGTATATAATTGCCTAACTACTAAGCAATACACCTGAAACCAATACAAAAAGGAAAATTAGAATGAAAATATCTGCTATATTTCTTTCAAAGAAGGAATAATTTACCTGACCCTTATAAATAGTAAGGTAATCATTTTGAAAAGTGTTAATATATCTAAGAATGGACAACATTAGTTAAATTTTGTCCTTCTAAAATAACTGGATATATTAGATAATCCAATGTAAACTTTCATGTTTATGTTTTAAACTAAACATGACTTTAAAATAAAATTATATCGTTATGTGTAAAGTTTTAGGCAACCACTTCAATTCTTTACTCAGCCATTAGAGTAAGACCTAGATGCTTATCTATGTTTTTCTAATGAAACACTTACTGCTTTAAAATATTATTTAACTGAGTTATTATTTTACATCATTTTGTAGAAAGGCATATTTCCTAGACAAAGGATTTACATTTTCTTAATAAAGATTACCCAACACTTTCTATTTATTGTGCAATACATTATCCGCAAGCCATAAGATGGGAGAAAACATTAAATGGGAATTAATGAAATAACATTGATGTCATCTCTCCTTTGGGCTAATGGACTTCTAACCTTACCGCTTACAAATAGGTTGACCACAGTTTTTAGCGGGCAAGGATGTTGTTCCCAATTTATTATTTGTACTCAAATATCCATCAAAATCCAATTGCATTGGGTGGGTTGGAAATATATACTGAATTACCATTTTAGAGCAAGAGTCAAGTGTTCAGAAGAGAAAACAATATCATAGAGTGCATTCATGCTTGCCAAATGTAGACAAGTAATGTAAAATTTGATGCATTTTCAGCTTTATCATATCTGGAATGCTTGTGGTATGGCTTATTATAACAAAATGCTGAGCTTTTCTTTTTTAGTTCCAAGTATTTAGCAATTTGATTCTATTATCAAGGGAAAAGTAATGTATGAAAAATAATACACTTGATATAAGTATAATTATCTTTATTCCACCAAGTCAATAATTTATTTTGATATTAAGGTATAGCCACCTGTTAAACTCATTTCTTGAAACTTCCCCATATCTAAAATGGAGAGCGTTGAGTTTCCCTTTTTTGAAAATAATCTCTGACCTTTCCAGGTTTTGTACTGCCTATTGTATTTATTCCACATTGTTATATTTAACATATTTTTCTCTCATCTCCTCTAAATTTTTAAAGATCTTCTATTACTTTAATTAATATTATTTGGTACTCTGTTATATTATCATTTTTAGTAAAAATGTGCCCTGACTGGTGGCTCAGTGGATAGGAGCCGGCCTATAAACCCAAAGTTTGCTGGTTCGATTCCCCAGCCAGGAAACGTAACCAGGTTGCAAGCCAGGTCTCCAGCCAGCTCAGTAGCTGGAGGCAGGTGAAAGACAACCAACCATATGTTGATGTCTCTCCCTCTCTGCCTCCCTCCCTTCCCTCCTCTCTAAAAATAATAAAATCTTTTTAAAAATGTTTATTTCACTTTCTGTTTTCTTTTGGTTTGTTTGACATTTTGTATTAAAATATACTTGACATATAACATTTTGTCATTTTTAGGTGTAGAACATGTTGATTTGATACACTCATTTATTGCAATGTAATAGCCATTTAACAATAGTTAGCATCTCTATAAAATCACATAATTATCATTTATTTTTGTGATTAGAATAATTAAGATCTAGTCTCTCTTTGACTTTTAAATATTGGCCTATTTGATTGAAAATCTTGGTTAAAAATAAAAATGACTGATTGTAACACAGATGAGTTAATGAGATGCTGAAGGTGATGCTTATTATCTTGATGATAACGATACTGAGGGAGCTGCATATGGACATATGTATATTTTACTGTAACCTTTCAAATAGTTACATAGTTCTTGGTCCATTAGAAACCCTTAATAAATATTCATTGATCAAATAAAGGCATAAACAAATGGATGAAAAAATTTAAACATATATTTTTTGATATTTTCAAGCAGTGATTAGTGATTTTTTCTTTCTACAGTTTTATATGGCAGTATATTTTTTGGATTTTTTTGTTTTATTTTATTTTTTAATAGATATTTATTTTGCTATTACAGTTGTCCTAATCTTTCCCCCTTTTTTAGTGTCACATAATAGCTGCAACTTTGAATAAAGGTCACACTGAAACCATTTCCAATGACATTTTATTTCACAAAGAAGAATAGAAAGGATTTCATTATAAATATAATCCCCATAGATTTAAAAAAGTCATGTAGGCCTATTTCCAGACTAGTGTTCCTGGTACGATCACCAAAATAAACTACTTGTACTCAATTCTTATTTCACAGTATGTTTCTGAAGAAACCAAAAAAAAAAAAAAAACCAAAAAAAACCTTCATCTAAGTTTAAACAAACAAACAAAAGATTGAATATATTTGTCATTCTTTGGTATGGGACTTTACTTAATTTTGCTCTCCATTCTACCAGTGGTTATAATGAGTGTAAATTTGTCAATCAAGCAATACTTGCAAATTATACCATATAAATTAAAATAATATAATCATTAAAATTATTCTTATAGTAACTTGTATTCAATTAAGTAACAACTAAGTGATGGATTTATTAAAATTGTTGCTGATGACTCCTTATGACAAACACACAAATAGTCTTTGTTTTCCATGTGCTTTGCTCTTCTATGAGAAAAATATTTAAATTTATTTTACATACACACACACACACACACACACACACAAAACGAACGTCAAATCAGCGCTGTAATACATTTTAAAAAGATAAACTTAATGGAACACCATCATGAAATTCTCATTTGGGAGACACTGTTCATAATGAATATTTTCTTACCTTTTGCAACAGTATGGATGGACCTGGAAAATGGTATGCTAAGTGAAATAAGCCACTCAGAGAAAGACAAATACTATATGATTTCACTCGTATGTGGACTCTAATAAACAAAATGAACTAACAAGCAAAATAGATACAGACTCGTGGATCAAGAGCAGGATGACAGATAAGGGTATGGGGAGGTTTAGGGGTTAATGGATTAAGCCAAAAAGGAAAAGGAATCAATGACATGACCACCAGTGTGGTGATTGTGGGGTGGGGGAAGGGATATGAGGACTAAACGGTAATGGAAAAAATGCAATAAAAATACATAAAAATATTAAACAAAAGTAATGAATAGAATGGCATTTGAGTTTAAAGAAAGTTTTATAATATAGTAGCTGTATGATTCTGGGCAATTCTCCACTTGAGCTTCTGAACTGTAAAATAACTGCAATGACAGTATGTATTTTTCCAGGTTATCAGGAAATACAAATGAGATAATATATTAAGTACTCAATAAGTAACTGTTCTAGTAAACTTTTAATAAATAGCTATAACTATTGCTGCTATTTTTCTAATAACTATTAATTTTAATATCATTAGGTTAGGAATCAGAGAAAGAAGTTTAATCACCTCATTATAGAATATAAAAGTAAAAGCCATAGAAGTTAGGTTCCTAAACCAATGAAAGCCCGAGAAATGCATTTATTTGATTTAATCCAGGCTCTACACAAAGCACCTGATGTCCACAGAAGGAACTCAGTATTTTTCCCAGAAGAAAGCAATTTGGGAAGGTAGGGCATATCAGTTCTCTAGATTGTAATGTTATATGCTATGTTCTGTTAAAAAATAGAAATGTATTTTGGCATGACAGTTTAGTGGGCTGACAATTTTATTGTTGAATTTAAAATTTAAACACTTATTTACATTCAAATCTCTCCCATCATTCATCATTTCTCAAAGTTTATTAACTACAATTGCATAATAGCAGGTGATTTATGCCATAATTATTGCTATAAATATAAAATCTAGAAGTTGTAATAAGATCTGGAACACAACTAGGAGGCTGTCACTGTAATGTTCCTTAGCTAAGTCACTAATGCTCTCTCAGTGACTCTCAAGAATCTTTAATAGTGACCCACAGTTATTTGTAAAAGCTAGACATTATTCTTCCTTAAGAATAAAAAAATGGGCTTTTCAAATGCATAGCAACTTTAGGTCAATATCCTGGAGCTGGATAACCTAGGTACAAATAGTTTGTTTATTAATATAATGATTTTATTGGCTTTTTTTCTTGTTATTTTACTCTTCTGAGTTTTGCTATTCCTGTCTATAGAATGGGAATAATAATTGCACTTACTTTGAAGAGCTGTTGTTATTATTTAATGCATGTATATGCATATAGAAGGGAGATATTGGAGAGAGGAGGAATATTGTATTTGGTATTGAAATAAGTTTCTGCTATCTTACAAGGATTATTTCAACTGAATTAGTTATTGCTCAAGATATTATGAATAACTTTTTATGTTTAGCACTGTTCATCAGAGCTCAGGAGCCCATGAACACTGCATGATTCAAAATAAAACAAGAGAAACATATTTTTTCTCATTTAAAAATATTCACAAAGGCACATATCCAATGCATATGTAATCAAAAGTATGCATTTTGTTTTTTTAGTATCTAGTACCAAATTCAAAATAAATACCTTCATGAGGGGCTAGGACATGATTTTTTAAATCAGAAATTTGTCCACTGTATTTTGATGCAAATCATCAAAGCTTTGATAGTTGAACTTATTTTAAAAGGTTAGATGCTACCCTGGCTGGTAGCACAGTGGATAAGGCACCGGCCTGTGAACCCAAAGGTCGCAGGTTCGATTCCCCAGCCAGGGCACCTAACAAGGTTGCAAACCAGGTCTCCAGTCAGGTCTGTGGCTGGAGGCAGGTGAAAAGCAACCATACACTGATGTCTCTCTCCTTCTCTGCCTCTCTCCCTTCCCCTCTTTCTAAAAATAATGAAATAAAATCTTAAAAAAAAAAGGTTGGGTGCTTTCTTGTTGAAAAGAGTACCTCATTTTATTACTCAACTTCCAAAAATAGTGAAACTATCTTCATTTTTTTTCAAAGCTTTTATTTTATTATTTTTAAAGAGAGGGGATGGGAGAGAGGCAGAGAGAGAGAGGGAGACATCAAAGAGGGGAGGAGACATCAAAGAGGGGTAGAGACATCAGGGGGAGAGACCTGGCTTGCAACCTCATTATATGCCAGGACTGGGGAATCAAACCAGAGACCTTTGGGTTTGCAGACCAGCACCTTATCCACTGTACCACCAGCCTGGGTGTGAAATTACCTTCATTGAATGTTGTTAAATTATGACATTTTTATCCTGATGACTCCTTGTAGAAACCACATCTTATTTTTATATTTTTGTATGTATCATTTTTCCACAACAGAACATGCCCAGCACTCATTCTGTTGCCTGCCAAATAATTTTCCAGTTGTTTTAATAAATTTAACTTCAAGTTGCACGTCAATGTGTAGAAATGTTTCTAACTGAACAATCACCAAATTCACACAAATGGTTCTCTGGGGGAAGCAAAAACATCTTGAGTAAAATAGCTTATTAGAATGGTGTACAGTAATATGTCAAAATAACATGCTCAACTCAGTTTAGGTCTGTTCTGCATGATGAATGTGTGAAGATGCACAGGTCTGAGTATCTGTTTTCCCTGGTAAGGCTACTTGAGCTGGCCAAGATTTGGAGGTCAAAACCAACCATTGGAATCAAATGGTTCTGCATTATAACTGTAAATGTCTTCTTGTGCTTTGGGTATTGAAATTAATTATCTAACTTGGTCATTTAAAAGGTATTTTATTTATCTTAATTCCAAGAGTAATTGGATAATTTCTGTAAAAGACTGTAAAATATAGGGCATCTAAGAATGGATTGGGGGAGAGCACAAAGCACAGACCATGTGTTCCATATATCACCCGATTATCTATGAAAATGGTAAGAGTACAATTGAATCAGATCACTCTGGCTTCTAATCATTTGGATGAAGTGTCTTTTGGTCTCTAACTTTACTTATCTAATCGGACATGCAAATCAAACTATTTTTCTCTCAGTTGGGCCATTGTCCCTATAGAACAGACCCACTCCTTGGAGTGTAATTTGATGCTTCACTTCATCACAACAAAATTAATACAACTTCAAAAGACAGTGACTAAAGCTGACAAATATTTTCTACATTGTCATATGTAATCAACTAGTTTCTCACACTGATTTTTATTCTCATGTGGACTGTGCCAACAGATGTTAATGTGGTGAAAATGAAGATATCATTGCTGTCATATCCATGTTGACAGTGTTAAAGGATACAGTTGAAGAAGAACATGCTATCTGACCATTAGAAGTCTTCCTCTTTTATATCAAGTTATTGTGTTGCCTGTCCTGTGTTTGGTGCCCTCTCATACGGTAGCATATGGCACCTAATCCAAACATCAGAAACATTGTTGTATCCACACCAGCTCTAAAATACTTCCTGCCCCCTTCTGAATAAAGATTAGCTGACCAGTGAACCTCTTTTGCTCAAGGGCACAGAGGAAGGAGGCACGAGACATGTATCTGTTCCAGGTGCTGAATTCTTGTCTACTTTGATTTATCAAAGAAATTTTTTCTTGCTGCTTTAGTGCTTTATTATTACTAGTAGGAAGCTTTTGAAAATGAGGCATAATTAAAGCTATTGAACTATCACCATCACAATGTACCTCACCTATTAATTCGCAGCACGTCTTTAAGTTGATTTTAGCAAATTGTATGTGCTGTATACCTGAGTGACCCTCATCAAGTGGCATCACAAGGTGATCATTCCGTAAAATTGTTTTTCATGGTCACTGGGAGCTGAATTGCATTTTCAGGTCAGATCTTATGAAAATGAAGTTATCAGCACTCAAATACATAGTACAATGTCATAGCATTCTTATTATTCCTGTGCATATTAATGAAAGGCACTTTGAAAGTCACCTGGCCATGAGACAACATAAATATCATTCCAGGTTGGCATTGTGCACTATACTTTGCAAAGTATGAATAAATAATGCATTTGATTTATTTTCTGTGGACTTCAGTGTTTATGGAATAGTATAATTTATCACAAGATACATAGATGTATCTATACTTGGAACATTACAAAAATAATATCTTTGGATCTATGAATATATTTTTAATAAAATTTTGTCTTAGCTATTTCTGATGCCTAGAGTAAAATTGACCTGGCAAAATGTGAACAGTTTTAGCTTTTGTTACATGGTATGTGATCGCTCTTCAGCAAGAGTGAACCAAATATGAATGTACTCAGTAAGTCTTGGCAACATTGGTTTTTATCACTTTGATTTACTTTACGTACTTCAATGCATTTTTAACTTGTGCTGAAAAAATCTTTGATTGCATGTCTGTGTTACTAAATCTATACATTTATCTAATTTAAAATCTGTAATGTGTAACAATCTCTAGCCATTTCTTTCTCTTTCCTCTTCTATGAAATATTTGTGTAAAATTTCATATTTGCTTAATTCCTTTCCTTTTAGGAAGCATGATTTACACAGATTGTTCTACTCTGTGGCACAAGCTGGAACATATTAAATCAATAAATAACATACCCTACACTGTTTAGTTGTGTCTATATGAATAATAAAGAATGTCACTCAGCCCCAACAAAGTCCTCCCTCAAAGAAGTACTCCTGCAAGTCACCAGAGGAGTTTTTCTTACAAGCATCTTCTTAGATGTGCCACAGACCCAAGGGCACCTTCATGTCCACAGCTCCCACATCCCTAGGGACTGGGTACATAGCAAGAAAGGTGCATAGTGGCTTCTGTCAAGGAGGGAGGGACTCACCCTCTCATTCTATGTTTTGTGTCACTGTACCTCAAGGGAGAACTTTAGGAGAGGTAATTTATCTTTTATATATTATGACTATTTTTCTTTATATAGTTATCCTCCCCAGAGGAGAACCTTTATCAGTTTTTCATCTTATTTTCATTTCAATTTATACTCACTGTTCTACATATGAGACTAAGTCAAGATTCTAAAAGAATCTGAAAGATATATTGTTTCTTTGGAGAAAAAGCCTATTTATTGGGCCTGAGTAACCATGCCTCCTTAGGACAAATGAAATAAACAAGAGGTTCTTTAGGATGTTCAAACAGCATAGTTGATAAGTGGTAGAAGTTTTACCCATTGGCTTAATAGAAATGTCCATATATACCTAAAACTTACTTGGAAAACTGCTATTTATGATATCATATACAGGTTAGCACTTTATCAATTGTATTACTTGGTTTTATAGATTCCAATGTATCTTAATTTTATTTTGATACACAAATTTTATTTTTGATATTTGTATATATTTTATGTGAATAATGACCACATCTACCATTTCTTCAGTTTCTCCTAAAAATGGCACAGGATTTTTTTGGGGTGATGAAAATGTTCTAAAAATAGATTAATGTGATGGTTACACACCTCTGTGAATATACCACTGAACTGTACATTGAAAAATAGTGAATTTTATAATATGTAAATTATACCTTCATAAAACTGTTATAAAAAGGATATTCATTAAGGCATAATTTTATATTTTTGTACTTTTTACTGAAAAGTCAAATACAATACAAACTTTTAATTGTTCTTTGACTACATTTTTAAAAATCATTAATATATTATGAAAAGATTTTAAGCATTACATCAATTCAGTTCTTGTATTCAAGGCTGAGGATAATTGGTGTCTACCTCTATTCTGTTTAGCATGTCTCCCTGCGACATGTACGTAGTAGAGTATCTGGGACACTCTTAGATCTAAGGAGGAAGCATCTCAACCCAATTGCCATAAGGTAAGGCATTAAGTATTCAAATTCTCATACTAGCCATGAAATGTGGCACATCATCCTATGCACTAATATTAGCACCATGATATCTTTAGTAATGATATGCCTACTAGCTAGAACTTAGTAGGCATAAAAGAAGGATTATTTCTAATGGGGTCTTTGTGACACTCTGCTGCTCTAATAGCCTTACATTACTGGGTTTTCACGTTTCTTATGGGATAGTAAGAAACTCATATACAAGATGTTGTGTACATTCTCTAGTAAAATGTGCTCTATATCTCTTGCCTAATTTATAATGTGCATTAAATTTAGAATTGTTAGAAAAATAAAAAATTTTAAAAAGATTTTATATATTATTTTTAGAGAAAATGGCAGGAAGGGAGGAAGAAAGGGAGAGAAACATCAATGAATGGTTGCCTTTCACCTGCCTCCAGCTAAGGACCTGGCTGGAGATCTTGGCTTGCAACCTTGTTATGTGCCTTGACTGGGAATCGAATCAGTGACCTTTGGGTACACAGGCTGGTGCCTATCCATTGAGCCACCAGCCAGGGAAGAAAAATGAAAATTTTAAGTGACCATCTAATCTGACCTGTTAAGGTTAATACAAAGAAATCAGAAACAAAACCATGAAGTGATTGGCTCACAGTTTGAATTTATTTAGTAGAAATATCAGAACAGGATCTTAAGTCTTTGAATTTCTCCCATTTCCACATTGTCCTTTTCATCAATTACCCCCACCTAATTCCCCTTAATTAAAAGGGGAATAAATTACACTTTTTTTTGTTATTGAGAAATAAACCATCTGAGACCCATCAGTATTTCTCATTGTTAGTGTATATTAATACATTTCATCTATAAAACCATAGGTTAAAATATAATATTCAAAGTGGCTAGGTATTTTACAAATAAGAAAATACTGACCCTCAAAAATGTTACCCAATGTTCTTAAAGTCACACAACTTTTAGTCCTCCAAGAGCTAGACACTTTACGCCATCTTTCAAGCTGCATACTCAAAGTTCTACTTATCATACTCTACCAGCTCATAGGACCTAGAGAGTTCCTTGTTCTCATTTAAATAGAGGTATGGAAGCACTGTCCTGCTTGTTGGAAGAGGGTGTCAGTTACAATTAAGAATAAGCTTCAAGTCATAAGTAATTCCCATGTGACTATTGTGGAGCTAAGATTGTACAATATTGAGATAGGAAGTCATGCAAAACTTAACCTTACAAAATTTAATGTTCTAGGTAGACTGACACTGAAAAATCAAAAATAATAGCGTATGTGGCCACAGTAGATACTTGTTTATGAAAATGTAACCGCGTATACTATATCGCTTTTTATAGTAGAAATGTTGCACTTCAGATACTTCAGATTTGTTCACTAAACAGGCAGATTCAACAGGCAAGTTGTCATTAAGTTTTACTAGTGGGAGACATATAAGATTGGCAGATTTTTAATAGTTCAAACATTTTATCAGCCATCAAAAAAACTTTACTGCAATAATAGTCATTTATAATGTAACAGCATATCAGTACAATTATTTTGAAATCTGTTTCTTAACCTTTCATTCACAAGTAACATTTTAGGGAAGGAATTTGATAGTATTTCTGTTGTGCTATTTTAGTATTACTATACTATTTGTTCTATAACATAATTCTAGTAGTCATTCATTAAGTATTGAGCCAAGATCATTTGTACTGTACTTACATTTCACATTGGGGAGTGAAATAATATATTTGATGCATGCACATAAAAATTAATATCAGAGCCCTGGCTGGTGGCACAGTGGATAAGGCACTGGCCTGCAAACCGAAAGGTTGCTAGTTCGATTCCCAGTTAGGGCACATAAGTAGGTTACAAGCCAGGCCTCCAGCCAGGTCTGTAGCTGGAGGCAGGTGAAAGGCAACTGTACATTATTGTCTCTCTCTCTGCCTCTCTGCCTATCTTCCTTCCCACTCTCTAAAAATAATAAATAAAATCTTTCAAAAAATTTATATCAAAGTAGAATAAAGAGCATAATATAAAGCACAAGATACAATGTATGAGTGAGTGCATTGTTGTGACAAAGCTGCCAATCACTTGGTGCTCACAGCTGTGTCCTTCTGAATCATCCAAATAATTTCCACAAAGAAATGTCCAAGCTCAATGCAAAATTTGATGCAGGTTCATGGCTCTACTTGCTCAGTTATTTTTAGTCCTACAGCCACACAGTACGCATTCTCACTCATTGTTGTCTATGGCCTCCACTGACTAGTATAATGAAGTCTTCGTTGTTCATGCATGTGCATTCCACTCTCCTTGGCTGCCAGGTTACATCAATGTCATGCAAAGTATTCTCTTTACATTTACATGGCTGAGCTTTTTCCTGACAGACTTCGGTATAAGCATAAACATGGTGCACACGATAAACTGGTAAAATTTAAGTAAAATAAATAATATACCACAAACATGTTATATTTTGAAATAAATTTATTCTCATATGTAAATATAGAAACATAGTCATTACTTTTTTAGTTGTTCAAAAAAGTCTCCATTTGCTGCAATAGATAGACTCAATTCAACTTTGGAATCTTGAGCATGCTTTAATGAACTTTTCTTTATCCATGGACATCATCATGTTTTCAATCTTAGCTTTAATAGCCTCTTTATTGGAATGAGGTTGTTTATTAACTTCTCTCTCACAAGTGCTCCATGCATAATAGTCTAAAGGATTTGCATTTGGTGAACTAGGTGGCCAAATCTCCTTTGACCAGAATTTGGGAATATTGACACTGAGAAATTCTTGCATCTTTTTGGCATTATGTGCTGGTGCACCTCTTGTTGGAAGATAAAATGATGTCCATTTGTGACTTGCTTCATCCATGGTATGACTACACCTCTCAAAACATCAGGGTAAACATCCTGGGTCTTCATTGACGATCTCCTGGATTCTGTGTACGAATCTGGACCTGTGTGATCCTTGCATACCTTATGCGTTTTCCTTGTTGGTGTGGTGACATCAGGATCAGCATCATACACCTTCTTCACAGTGTCAACTGTATGTTATTGAAGTCCACAATTTCCTTAGCAGTTTGCCCTGCACACGGTCCAGAAATTATGATTGATCTGACATCATATTCCTCTGACATGATGGTTGCTCTCAGAATTTAATATTTTATATCTGAAACAATGATGTTAAATCATAATCTTAAAAACATAGTTTTTCAAAATGAATAAGAGGCATGTGAGGTAAGGAGATGCAAACTTATTGCTAGTTGATTGGGCGAACCCTGTATATTTGTTTGTTTGTTTCTGGTCATATCTGACCAGAAGCGGAGCCCCTGAGTGAGACAGTAATATGTTTTACAGGCAGATTCATCTCCTTATGCATCTGCTTCACAATATCATTTTGAAGAATAAAAATGATTTTGAAAAATGTATTCAATACATGACTTTAAAGGAGAGGAAAATGAATGCTGCGACCCAAAATAATGACCTGACTACTTCATGCAGTAAATATTACAATGTAAACTATAAAATATTGAAATACAAATATTACATTCAATAAAAGGAAAGACACTTGAGGGGTATTTGCACATGTACCTAGCATTTTATAGAATGGCAAGGATTAAAAAATACTCAAAGAAAGGTCCCTGGGTTTTGAAGAGGACTCCAGATCAGATCAAAAGATCACACTAAAATCCTATTGAAATGAAAAGAATCATACACCTAGTTCTATACTGACAAAATTATTTAATTCTGAGGAATAAAGAAAAATATTTTCACTTTCTGCAGAAGAAACAAGAGATTAAAAAAAAAAAAAAGTCATATTCAGCCCTGGCTGGTGGCTCAGTGGATTGGTGCTGGCCTGTGAACCCAAAGGTCGCTGGTTCGATTCCCCAGCCAGGGCACATAAGCAGGTTGCAAGCCAGGTCTTAGCCAGGTTCATAGCTAGAGGCAGGTGAAAGGCAACCATTCATTGATGTTTCTCTCCCTTTCTTCCTCCCTCCCTGCCTTTATCTCTAAAAATAGTGAATAAAACATCTTTAAAAAAAAGTCATATTCATTGTACACCTCTGCCACTATGTTACCTGCCAGTATAGTACTAGTCTTCTCAAAGATTTCTCAGTTTCCTGAAATATTTTGTTTCTAGAGAACATTTTACCTTGCTAAGAGGTCATTGGATGGATTTTCATGGGAAAAGATGATCCTTCCTCAACATTCCTAGCCCTAACCTGGATCAATAATTTAAAAATAGGAATCTTCTGAATGTTCAAATATCAGAATCAAAAGTATATCCTTTCTCTAGGTCTATCTTATTTGATTTATTGAAAAAAATAATGAGATACAAATCTTAAAACATCATGTTCCTAGAAAAACAAAGGTTCTTTTATCACCCCTTCATTCTCTACTTTAAAAAAGGTATTTGTATTTATTTATTTTTGAAGTGTATATATTTACCCCTGATTGGTGTAGCATATATACATTTTAGTTGTGATTTGTTAAAAAAGAATTGAGTCCCAACAGAAATCACTACTTTCTTATTACTGCTAAAAATAATGCAGGATTGAAAAACAAATGTACAGCGTACAGCCAATAAAATGATATGACAAGCTACTTTGTGCTAGAGTAATGAAAGCTTTTATAGTCACTGGCTTCTGGGACTTATGTAGGCAATTTTTATTGGTTTCATTTTTGGATATGGAGAGAAGGGACAGTTTTTTAGTTCTGCAACATGGAAAGAGCTCTCAAATTTATTCACTGCTATATCTAAGCATGTGCTATAATTTCCCCTCCAAATTATGTCAAAATAAAAATAGACTATTCTCTTAAATTCAAGCATCAGAGGATACTGAAATTTGCCTGCCACCATTATCTGTTGATTGTTAGCACAAATGTGCGTAAGAGAGAAGTGCCATTCAGAATAGGAGTCTGCAGAACAATAACTACTCATAGTTATTCTTTGTTCCTTATTTGTTCTTTCTCCAGTTACAAAAAAGTCATCAATCTTGTAAGAGCACATCAGGGACATCTTATCCTTAACATCTTAAGTGTTCTGTCATCTACAGATAATGTTTTGTTTTGTTGTGATGCTTTCCCAAAGGCTCCAGATGAAATGTCTCATAGTCCTGTGGGAGAGAACTGTGTCAGGTAATTTTGGTTACAGGTTTGTTATCATAACTGTTGAGCACCTTTGAATTTATATAAGTAGATTAAGTCAGGTTTTCTAGAACTCTAGTCTAAAAGAGGGTAGGCTCATGAGACTGCTAACCCAATTGAGTGTAATAAGACTTAAGTACATGAATAAATTGGTGAGAGATGATGGTGTTTTTTTTTGTTTTTTTTTTTTAAGATTTTATTTTATTATTTTTTAGAAAGAGGGGAAGGGAGAGAGGCAGAGAGGGAGAGAGACATCAGTGTATGGTTGCATTTCACCGGCCTCCAGCCACAGACCTGACTGGAGACCTGGTTTGCAACCTGGTTATGTGTGTGCCCTGGCTGGGGAATTGAACCTGCGACCTTTGGGTTCGCAGGCCATCGCCTTATCCACTGTGCTACCAGCCAGGGCGGATGGTGGTTTTTATTTGGAATGTTGTTGATGTTTAATGTTTTATTTTCTGTATAGACTGTATAAGGAAGCTGTTTCTCTTAAATTATCTATAACTGATAACAATGTAGCTGACATCATGATTCGAGACAGGTGGAAGATCAGATTATCTGACAGCGTCCTTCGGCCCATGTGGCAAGGGGACTCATATAAAACTACTGGGCTGGCAAGAAAATTCTGGCTCTACAGAAGACCTATTTTGATACAACCCTTGCTGGAAAGGGAAAGGACACCACTAGGTCTCTACTGACACCAGCCTAGCAACAAGGGAGAAAGGTGGCTCAACCCCTGGGTGCAGGAGGAAGTCCAGTCCCCACTGGGTCCGCACTCAGTTGGCGGTTTGCTATTACCAAGCTGGAATAAATGTGAAGGCAAGTTTGGGAGTCTGTGCCTGGCTGGTGGGGATGGGCATAGGGCCTTGCAGTTCTTTCTGGTATTTGCTGGAATAGTTATTGTCTAAAGATTTCCTGTTTAACAAAATGTTGGATTGCCCTTTCTTAGGTCCTGTGGTTAAAGGAAGCAGATTTTTTTTTTTCTGTTTTATTTTATGTGTGTGTTTATGTGTGTGCATTCATTGATGTTTCTGGGTTCTAGAACCCAGTCTAGTACACATAAAGCAAAAGAACGGGCAAATAAAGACAAAAACCAAACCTCAGAGAACACATCTTTTTATTGTTCTTTGGGTCTTTAACTCCCTAGCCAGCCTTTTACATCTGTCTTATTATGTACTATCCATGGCTTTTAGTTTTACTTACCAGAATAGGAGAAAGCATGTCTACTTCATATTTTCGTATTTGGAATTCAGCATTTTCCTCAGTTTTTCCTTTGAACACTTTTATCTTCAAAGCCTCATTAATCACACCAGCTGTTCTCATACCCCAACTAACTGCATGCTATTTTTTGTTGTATGTATTCTCTAAACTCTATTGTATAGTCTAAGCCCTTGATCTTGAGCACCTCCATTTCTGTTCATGCAACTTAATTTAACGTTCCTAGATTTCTTCTCACTTTCTTTTTCACCATTAATTACAAACCTGATAATGCAAATTTAATAGCCAACCATAGTGTGCTCTTTAGAAGATAGAAAAAAGGTGGTGAAGTTTTACCTATTAAAATTGTTTTCTTATTGGGCCCCAAACCAAAAATATGAAAAATATGTTAAGTACTTTTTAGATATTATTTAAATCCTCTGACAAACTTAAAACATTATTATTAATATACATAATTTACATTCATGCACCTTTTTGTTTAGTTTGCACGTTATTTTTTTCCTTGTGGGTCCTTAGGAATCGTGTTCTGATATTTAGGTTTAAATGAATAAAAAAAATTCCTATAAATTTCACCTAACTTACACATTTTGTACATTTTGTCATTTTTCATGTAAGCTCTCAGGAAGGTAACAACTCTGTGTGTAGGTGTATATAATTACTAATCAAAAATATATTATCTGAACATTCAATAAACTATTGAATATTTTCATGAATGTTTTTCTTCAATATAGCATAAGCAAATTTAATTGTATAGAACAGAATTAGGTAAAGTTTACAATGATTTTTGTTTAAAGTAATTATTTGAATAATTTAATTGTGTAAGCTTTCATTAAAGTGTGTAAATTTATTATATATTACCAAAATTCATGATTAGATATTGGAACCAATTCTATTTCTTGCTGTAATTTTTAAAAAAGATTTTATTCATTATTTTCCAAGAGAAGAGCAGGAAAGGAGGAAGAGAGGGAGAGAACCATCAATGTATGGTTGCCTTCTACCTGCCTCCAACTAAGGACCTGGATGGTGACCTGGCTTGCAACCTGATTATGTGCCCTGACCGGGCAATCAAACCAGTGACCTTTGCCTTGGGCTGGCACCTATCCACTGAGCTACACCAGCCAGATGTTGCTGTAATTTTTAAGATAAGAGTAAACTGATTCTTACCTCAAAAAATCCTGGCCTTCCATTTTCAGGGGAAAACGAGTTATTAAACAATTTTTCTTTAGGTAATACAGTTCTTAATGACTAAAACATTTTGTTAGCTATTGGAATATGGATGACTATACTGTACAGTAGATTATTAAAATAGCATATTGAAAAGGATTAATATGATTTTAAAATATGCTTGACTTCTCATATAGTGGAGTCACTTATGCTATGTGGATGATTATATTCATCTAAGGCAGAAAAATATCAGCTATATTTTAAATAATTTGCAAAAGTTTTATTGGAGCAGAGTACTAATGAGGACTTGCTCATCTGGAAGGAGTTCTAGATTTTGGAATGCTCCTGATATATAGATCACACAGCTTACCTAACTAGCCCCCATTGTCCAGCCAACCATAAATTCCAGGTTTATTTCTAATCATATCTAGTATATTCTGCTAAAACCACTCAATAGATAGGAACTCTGATATATTTCCACTAATAAATAATATTAGCACTTCAGCTGGAAACTGATGGCAAATGGGATCATTGTACTAGCATGTTTCTAAGAAAAAGAGTACTTATTCCCTCTTAATGTCCAGCTCTAGATACATAGCAAATGTTTTACAGAACTACTACTAAGTCTTTCTTTCCCATTAAATAAAGCACTGGAAACTATCTGAGGCCAGGTCTTAGGACCCCCACTTCCAACCCTAATCTCTTGAACTAGCCAATATATAAAGTGTAGATAGAAAGTTCTTACTTTTCTTGGGTGCTCCACTTTCTGTTCATGGAAATGCATAAATGCTAATTTTAACCTTGCAATATCTTAAAAGAGAGATTAAATTTTCTTCTAGGAGACCAAAACAACATATTGAGTATCAGCCGCTATGCATAAACATCTGTTCAGCCCAAATAATGCTAAGTAACTAGATGTTATTGAACTGCTTAATTGCTTAATTCGTCATTGTTAATTATATATATATATATATATATATATATATATATATATATATATATAAAAGATTTTATTTATTATTTCCAGAGAGAGGGGAGGGAGAGAGGCATCGAGGGAGAGAAGAATCAATGTATGGTTGCCTTTCACCTGCCTCCAGCCACAGACCTGGCTGGAGAGCTGGCTTGCAACCTGGTTACGTGCCCTGGCTGGGAATCGAACCAGCGACGTTTGGGTTCGCAGGCCGGCGCTTTATTCACTGTGCTATCACTGTGCTATGGCCCAGCCAGGGCCATATCTATCTTAAATGCCTTCACTAATGTATCTTTAGGTAATATCTGAAGAAAATATAAATGTTAAGTACTTAATGGAATTCAAATCCAGCTGTTGGCACCTCAAAAATGAGGAAATTCCTCTTTTGCCTTATTTTACTACTATCAACTCCATTAAAAGTACTTCACATGAAAACTAAGATGACAACTAAAACTATTTTCTCTATACTGTTATTTTAAGTAGATAAATGGTGTATTACAAATTATTATTGTCTCTTGCTGCCCTTTTCCTTAGTTTCCAAGGCTTCTTTCATGTAAGCACTTACTTTTCAATGCGTGTACAGGTTCAACATGAGGAGTTAATACAACACTGTCATTTTGATTTAATATCAAACTACTTTTATGCCACTTTTCCTTTTTTTATTTTAAAGAAAAAAAAATGCAGTGCCTGCTTCTTCTCTATGCATTATTTCTAGTGTCCTGGCAACTCATATAAAAAGCTGCCCCAGGGGGTTGACTTTAGAGATGATTATTTCCTCCTTGTGATGGTTGGTGTGATAGAATGTGTCAATCTAAACAGCAATCGACTTTGGGGAGTATGTTCTTAAGGCTGCCTTTGAAGGATGGCTGTGTCAGGTTTCCAGACAAGACAGTTTTGGGACATGACAGCTTCAGGAGATTTCAGTTAGTTAGTCAGTCAGTCAGTTATTCAGTCTAACCCCAGTGTACCTACTGGCTAATGAATTGAACAAAATATTCTTAGAATAAATTGGCTTGGATTAGAAAAATTTCTACACATAATTCTCACTAATTTGAAAACGAAAAAGTAGTCACTTAGAAATAACCTTGTTTGACTTCCAAGCCTATGTATTTTTTTTAAGAATGGAATGTTGGTAATGACATTATTGGAATTGAAGTACACCAATACTTCTATATTTCCCAAAATAATATGATTAAGCAAGCAAAATAATATATAAATATCAGGGAAATCAGGATGTCACAGATATAAAATGATAGCCTCCTACTTTTATCTTTTAGATTTTTTAAAATAACCATTTTACTCATGTGATATACATACATTTGAAGCTAATACTCAGACCTGAACTTGAATATTAAAATAGCCAATCACATGCAAGCTAAAAATTATAAGAAAAGTGCTACAGTTAACCCATACAAATTAATTTACATTTTACATTTGCAATAAATAGGCCATTGGTTTTTTAATTATTTTGACTGAATATTAATTTACAGATGAACACAGGCTTTATTAGAAACTTATATCACTCATTTAATTCAATTAGTCATATATTGTCAAATAAATAGTAAATTCTGAGTATGCCCAAAGCACCTTTATATACCTTATCTTAATTTTCTGTGGTAATTTTAAAATGTGTGTAAAAATGCTTGAACATTTCTCACAGTGAGTGGTGAGTTCTTTCCTTTGCAAATGTACTGGATTTTGTGACATTTCCTACATAGTGTGGTATAAATGAAACTAAGTGACTTTTGAAATTGGTAATAAAAGGTGATGCAGTTTTCACCTTGAATCAAACCTTTTGCGGGTAGGTAAGCACATCTACTGCCTTTGGGTCACCATATTGTGAGGCAGTCTAGAAGAATTCCCTAGAATCTAGACTAAATGAGAGAAGGAAAGACAGAGAGAGACAGAGGCAGGCAGACAGGCAGACAGAGAGACTGGAGACAGGAAACACAGAGAAAGATGCTTGCAGGGACCCTGGTGCCCTTCAGTTCCAGAACCAGTCACCATGTCCTTGCAGTGACTTTTCGCCATAATGCCTGAGTGCAATGGACTGAATATCTATGTCTCCCCGAAATTCATATGTTGAAACCCAAAATGATAGTATTAGAAGCTGGGGCTTTAGAGAGGGGGTTGATTAGGTCAAGAGGACAGAATCCTCTTTATGGGATTAGTGTACTTAACAAGAGTCCCCAGAGAGACCTTACTGCTCCACCATGTGAGGTTATGGTGAAAAGATAGTCATTCAGGAAATTAGATACCACCAGACACCTAATTTGCCAGTGTCTTGATCTTGGCCTTCCACTCTTCAGAGCTATAGAAATTAATTTATGTTGTTTATAAGTCACATAGTCTATGCTATTTTTGTACTGCAGCCTGAGTGGACTAAAGATTTTCCTAAATCTTCATTCACAAAAGCTGTTAGAGATATAAAGTGATTATTTTTGTTTTAAGCTATTGAATGTTGGATAATTATTCAGTTTTAGAAAATTGCAAAATCCTTCCAATAACTTGTGAAAAAAGCCTTAGTTATATGAGAAAATAAGGCTAAGGCAAGTTTATTTGCTACAATAATTATTCATTGGAATTACTAAATGAGTAATTATTAAGTACTTACAATAATGTGCCAAGCACTGTTAATATTTAAGATAAAACAATAAATAGATAAAATTTCTACCATTTGTAGAGAGTAGTTTTCTTAAGAAGCACAAAAAATAGGTGGAAGGACAAGATAAATCATTTCCGCGGTAAGGTGCCAGTATCAATACAACTCAAATCAAGATTACATAATTTTTTTCTTTATTTTTATTATTGACACTATTTCAGATTCCCCCTTTTTTAAAAAACTTAATCTTTATTGTATTTTTTCCATTACCATTTAGTCCCCCTTTTTCAGTATCACCATAGTGTTATCCATGTCCATGGGTCCCTTCACCCCATAACCCCTATTCCCACTAGCTATCATCTGCCCTTCATTTATGAGTTTGGCTCTGTTGTGCTTGTTAGTTCAGTTTGTTCATTAGATTCTACATATGACTCAAGTCATGGGGAATAGTCTTTTTCTGACTGTTCATGTAGAAGAGAGATAGCAGGTTTATTTCACATAACCTTCTCCACGTCCATCCATATTGTTGCAAGGGTAAAACTTTCTTCTTTTTTTACTGCCAAATAGAATTCCATTGTGTAAATGTGCCATAATTGATTGATCCATTCATCCATTGGTGGACACGGCGGGCTGCTTTTATGAGGTCTGTTCCGAAAGTATCCAGCCATTGTCAATATAATTTTAAAAGTTTGGGCAGCCAATACTTTCAGCACAGACCTTGTATATCTTGGTGATTGTAAATAATGCTGCAATGAACACAGGGGTGCTTACATTCTTTGAGTTAGTGTTTTGTGTTTTTTTCAGATATATCTCCGGAAGTGAGATCACTGGGTCAAAAGACAAATCCATTTTTAATTTTTTGAGGTATCTCTACCCTACTTTCCATAGTGGCTGCACCAGTCTGCATTCCCACCAGCATTACACCAGGGTTCCCTTTTCTCCACATCCTCACCAGCACTTGTTGTTTATTGATTTACTGATGATGGCTATTCTGACAGGAGTGAGGTGGTATCTCATTGTGGTTCTAATATGCATTTCCTGGGTGATTCATGAAGTTTAGCATTTTTTCCTATGTCCATTGGTTATCTGTATGCCCTCTTTGGAAAAGTGTCTGTTGCCTGGTTTTAATTGGATTGTTTATTTTTTTAGTATCAAGTTTTGTATAAGATTTCCACATTTTTCACCCTTTATCTGACTCTGCCAAACCCTGCCCACCTTCCCTCTGGCCATCACCACACAATTGTTCATGTCTACGACTTATGCATATATGTATAATCCTTGGCTAATTCCTTCACTTTAAAAGTGAACACAACTTCAAGTATCAACAGTATAACAAATAATGTCATAACCTATGTAAAGAACCCAAAATTGTAGTATACATCTTCTAATTCCTTAGCTGTCCCATTTTAATTCACCATGGGACTAATTTCTTTTATTCCATGTATATTTAAACCTACAAAAAATATAGTTTGGACAACAGATATTTCAATTGTATTTTTTAAAAGTTAAATGCTACCTCCCTACATTATCAAATTATTTTCTTAATTTAGGTACAATAAATGTTAATATTTTATTTAGTCAAATACAAAACAAAAATATCTATGGTATCACATGTGCTACACTTGGCTGTTGAAGTACCAGGAAATCAGGAGGCAGAAAAAAGATAACGGTTCAGTTGGAACACTGACAATCCCTTTAATACACTTGCTGACCTACTAGCATTAATCTGGAAAAAAGATTATGTACTTATCTAGGACTTCAATCACAAAAAGTGCATTTAACAAGATGTTAAAGACAATAATTACATGCATAACACTTGGTGTTGCTTAAGAACTTTCTGCCTCTCATTCAGAAAATTGTTACCAATTGCCACTTTCACTTTTACATTCTCTCCAACTCATTAAAATTTCTAAAGCTGCAACTAACAGTTAAAATAGATCTCAGTCACATTAACTCCAGTTTCAGGAGATTAAATGCTGAGGATCAGAGAGCAAGATATTCTGATTAGGTATATTTACCAGTCTTTTTTAGAAGATGGAATGTGGTACCTTAAAAACTAGAGACTAAAATATGTTTACTTTTAGATTGTACAGTGTCTAAATAGTAGATCATTTTTCTTCAGTGAAATTATTTATATTGCTACCTAAGTGAAAAACTTTCGTGATTATTCCTGTTTTAGAATGAAAAATTAACTCCAGTGATTGAACATTTAAATGAACAAGATTGAACCAAACCTTTCAGTATCCATTGCCTAGTGGATGGATTCACATACACTTACAAATACCTGCAATAAAAGGAGACCCACAGCTGGAAATATTTAGGCAATTGTCGAAGAAATGTTTACTCTTTAAGACCCTGTGCTGGTTTATTTACATAATATCAAGTACTTTAAAGGTTATGATGTTGGATAGGGGATTATGCTCATGGAGTCATTATGTTGTACACCCACAACTAATGTAATGTTGTATGTCAGTTATAACGTAATAAAAATTGTAAAACATAATTTCTCAAGAGACAGATACTTAGAAATCAGTGTTTTTCCATTAAATGCCAAAAACGTATAGTCTAATTGTAGCCTATGACATGACTCTTATAAACAATCTTGAGGACACTATTTTGAATTTATTGATGTTGGGGTCCCCTTGGGAAAAATATTGAAACTTAGAGTCCTGCAGGGGCCAAGCTAAGTCTGTAAGACCTGACCAGAAAAACAGGAAAGCTGGGTATATACATGTTTTCATGGTACAGCTGTGGACCTCAGGGTTGAAATTAGGCCATGGGAAAATATTTTAGCTACAATGAAGCCTGGCCTGTCTTCTCACATTGCCTAATCCTTTATTGTATCAACAGCAGAATTTTTAAAATTTCAACACACCTCCTGACCTGAGCAACATCTCTGTGCCCCTTCGCTTGTTTTTTTCATTTCCCTATAATTAGCATTGTTTAGCATTGATTGACAAGCTACATGCTTTCAAGTTTGCCCCTTTCAATAAAAAATATTTAGGAACAAGGAAGCGGGCCTTTGGCCTCAAGCCACTGGTCAGTCTCTCCCCAACCTTGGCACAAGCTGCCTGGGAAGGTTCATTTCATCTGCAACACCCTGCAGGTCAGGGGCCCCTCAGATATTGTATAAACACTAAGTTCAGCAAATGTCACAAGCTTGCAAAACAAATTTAAGCAGCCCTAGTGTAGGTGACACTGTGCTAAGACATTGAAAATTTTTATTCTTGCCAACTATAATACAATTGAAGGAACCCTAAATTACTTGCTTAACCTCAGTCTCCTTATCTGTTTATTAGAGATAGTTATTTGGACTTTATAAATTTATTTTGAGACTCAGGTTAGACAACACTCAGAGAGTTTGAGAAGTGCCGTTATACCCTAATATTTAGTTTTATGCTTTTCAGAGACCTTATTAATATCTAAATTTATTTATTTTCAATATTTTTTGCCTTCTAACAATCATTTGAATTCCTTGAGACTATAGATTTTGGGCAACTTTTTAACATAAATATATCAATGCCTAAAACAGTGTTTAAATGGTCAATGAAAGTATGTAAAAAGGCCACATAATACATTTATTATTGACTTTCAACTCAATTGTCAGGTAGAGGTCATTTCAATAAATAATATCATTTGTAGAATTCTGTGATAAACATATTTCACAAGAGATAAGTTTTAAAAAGCTAAAGTAGGTGCCATATCAATGAATAATGAGTGAGTAGTGGATGTCGTACCAGCATATCTAAGTTGCTTACTAAGTTCAGAGAGTACTTGTAAAAAATAATGCAAATCCATGACCATTTTTATTTAAGTTTGATATATAGCATTAAAATATAACTGGCCCTGTAGAAACAGATGATGTTGATCATAAAGTCAACAAGATGCCATTTATTTCTGAAGAATAATCTACTATTAGATAAATAGAAGCCATTTCCTTCCCCATTAACATAGATAGCTGAGAAGGGCCTATATACTTTTTATTTTATTTGAAATAACTTTTCTTTTATAAATAAACTTTTAAAGTTTATTCTAATTGTCCTTTGTGCATTTTTTCCAAAATTTACCCAATTAGCAACTTTTTTTTTTAAAGATTTTATTTCATTATTTTTAGAAAGAGGGGAAGGGAGAGAGGCAGAGAGGGAGAGAGACATCAATGTATGGTTGTGTTTCACCTGCCTCCAGCCACAGACCTGACTGGAGACCTGGTTTGCAACCTAATTATGTGCCCTGGCTGGGGAATCAAACCTGCGACCTTTGGGTTCACAGGCTGGCGCCTTATCCACTGTGCTACCAGCCAGGGCAACAACTTTTTTAGTCTTTATTAAAAGCTGTTTGAGTTGTCAATACTGTTATTTAGTATATTTATTACTTAAAATGTTATTAAACTTATATACCTGAATATTGCTTATTTGGCACTCAAGTTTATAAGACCTTCTTTAATAATCTTGGTATTTATTAAGGTCTTAAAACACTTAACAATTAATTGAAACAGAAAATTTTTTACATCTTGGCCATAAAATATTTGACATTAAAATAATGTCACAAGCTCTGGCTGGTGGCACAGTGGATAAGGTGCCGGCCTATGAATCCAAAGGTTGCGGGTTCAATTCCCCAGCCAGGGCACATAACCAGGTTGCAAGCCAGGTCTCCATCCAGATCTGTGGCTGGAAGCAAGTGAAAGGTAACCATACATTGATTCTCTCCCTCTCTGCCTTCCTCCTTTCCCCTCCCTATAAAAATAATAAAATTTTTAAAAATAAATAAATAAAATAAATTAATGTCATATAATACTGTCATTCTTCAAAATTGAGATTAAAAAATCAGCCTTTTTGAGGTATGATTTACATATAAAAATTCAATAATGGTATGTGTAAAATTAGATGGAGCTGACAAATCTATTCAATCATTTAATGGCCATCATAATCATGTTAAAAATCTGCATTAATCAAAAAATAGCTTTTATTTATTTAATAATTGATTATTCTTCAGAAATAAATGAGATCTGCAAAGCTTTGTGTTCGACAATATATTCAAAATAGTGTTCCCAGGATTGCTTGGAAGATTCATGTCATAGACTACAGTTAAAATATATGTGTTTTGGGTTATAATAGAACACCACTTATTTCTAAATATGTGTTTCTTGAGAAATTATGTTTTACAATTTTTATTGAGGTATTGCTGACATATATTAGTTTCAGGTGTACAACATAATGACTTCATCTTTGTGTATACATATTGTGAAATAATCACTAAAATAAGTCCTAATTAACATCTGTCACCATACATAGTTATAAAATTTATTTTCTTGTGATATGAACTTTGTAGATCTACTCTCACCGACTTTCAAATGTTCAAAACAGTATTATTACACATCATCACCATAGTATACATTAGTTACTCATGACTGATATATTTTACAACCGGAATTCTGTACCTTATGATTCCATTAACTACCCATTTGACCCATCTTCCCTCTACTGCTCACCCCCACCTCTGATAACTACCAATCTGTTCTCTATACCTATGAGTTTGTTTTTATTAGCTATGGTAAATATGGTGCTGCCATGAACTTTGGGGTGCATATATGTTTTCAAGATAGTGTTCTCATTTTCTTTAGCTAAATACTCATGGAATGGCTGGATCATATGTTCATTCTATTTTTAATTTCTTTAGGAACCTCCAAACTATTTTCCATAATGGATGCACTAATTTACATTCCCACCAACAGTGCACAAGGGTTCCATTTTTTCCTCATCCTTGACAATATTTATTATCTCTTATGTTTTTGATAATTGCTATTCTGTCTGGTATGATGTGATAATCTCACTATGGTTATGATTAGTTAGCATTTCCCTAAAAGTTGGGCACCTTTTCATATATCTGTTGGTCATCTGTAAATTTTCTTTGGACTATTACTTATTCAGATATTCTGTTCATGTTTTAAATTGACTGTTTCTTTGCTATTTCAATGTGTGCATTTTTAAAATACATAGATATTAACCCCTCAAGTAATGTACATATTTTTTCCCATTCAGTAGACTGTTTTTATGTTAGTTATGTTTTCCTCATTGTGCAAAAGCTTTTTAGTTTGATGTAGTTCCACTTGTTTATTTTTTGCTTGTCACTAGAACAGTTATTTTATACAGAGAGAAAGATTTGAAAATCAGAACACCACTTATAGATCTCTTTTAAGAACATGAATTGAGTTCTTATAAACTAAGCATTTCATCTTTATATAGTACTCAGTAAAATGGCCATCCATCTCAAATACTGTTTTAGATCAGCATTTCTTTAAGCACATTTGGCAAAACTTATTCAGAGGGGTGTAATTAGTGCTGTGTAAAAAAACTGTCAGCTTGTAAAAAATTTTGAAATTGCTGGGTCCTCTAAATTGCTGAAATGCACTGCAGCAATGGGGTAATGGTCCAAAATAATTTGGCCCAGAATTTTTTTTACCCTGATTTCTTAAAAAATTAACTTATTATTCTATTACAGTTGTTTCATTCCCCTCCCCCCGCCAATTGCTTACCCCTGCCCCACCCACCCCATTCCCTCTCGCAGTCAATCCTACCCTGTTATCCATGCCCATGGGTAATTTATACTAGTTCCTTGACTAAACCCTTCCCCTTCTTTCCCTCTTCTTCTCCTCCCCACTCCTCTTCAGTCATTGTGAATAGTTTTAAGGACTAGAAGTCTTTACAAATCTATTATAATATCTATCTACTTCTAAGTTTTTTCCTGTCACAATCAATTTCTGATGCACAGAATGAGAAAAATAGAAAAAATGGCATATATTACAAGGATGTTGCTTTTCAAGAACTCATTCCTATCTAGATGCATGAGTAATATTTAAATTTAAAATTGGCATTTTTGTTTGCAATATACATATTTTACTATAAAATAGTGTATCAACTTTTAATTCACTTAAATATCCCTAAATTTCCATTTGAAAGTAAATACTAATATATCTGTATCCATATACGTACATAGGCAGATTTACATATTTAAACAAATATATATTTTAAAGTTACTTTTTTCTATTTTTTCTATTTAAAATTTCCCAGGTCTTTGGAGATATAGTTGACACATAATTTTATGTAAGTTCAAGATGTATAATGTATATACTTTCACACATGTATTTATTGTGAAATGATTACCAGTATAAGATTAGTTAACATATCCAACAATTCATAATTCCTTTATTGTGTCAGAACATTTAAGAGCTATTCTTTTAGTAACTTTCTTTCTTCTATTATTCTTGTTTATTCTATTACAGTTGTCCTAATCTTTTCTCCACCCACCCCACCCCTTGCTCCCACAGTCCATCTTTGTCCACGTCCATTGATCATTCATACATATTTTTTGACTAATCTCTTCCCTTCTTCCCACCATTCTCTGCTCCTGCCTCCCCTCTCACAGTTGTCAGCCTCTTCCGTGTTTCCATGTCTCTGGTTATATTTTGCTTGTTAGTTTATTCTGTTCATTAGATTCCTCTTACAAGAGAGATCATATGGTATTTGTCTTTCACTGACTGGCTTATTTCACTTAGCATGATAGCCTCCAGTTCCAACTATGCTGTTGTGAAAGGTAGCATATAACACAATTTGTTAAGTGTAGACATTCTATTTATGCATTAGATCTGCAGAACTTGTTCATCATGTAAACAGAAGTTTGTACCCTTTGATCAAAATCTCTCCATTTTACCAACCCTCCCAGGCCCTCAAGCATCATTCTAACTTGCTTATAGGAGTTTGACAGGAGTTTGGCTCTTTTAGATTTCACATAAAAATAAGATCATATGGTATTTTCCTTTCTCTGTATGATTTATTTCATATGGCATATGACACAACTAGCAGGTTATTCTTCATCTTTGTCTTTGAACTCCTCTTAATGGATAATTTCAAATGACTCATTTTCCACTTCACAGATTCTTTATTTTTCTTGTTCCAATCTAATGTTGGTGCCCTCTATTACATTTTTCATTTTAATTATTGTATTCTTTAGCTCTGGAATTTATGTTTCACTCTTTTTAACTTGTATTTTCTCTCTGCTAAACTTCTCATTTTGTGTATTATCTTTTTTATTTCATGAAATTGTCTTTCTGTGTTTCCTGATAGTTAACTGAGCTACCTTTGTTTTTAATTAAGGAACTAGTTTAACATTGGATTAGAAAATTTGCTGGATAAAATATTCAATTAGAAAGTGGTTACACAGTGCAATATACAGATCTTATATCATATAAATCTTGTATCATGAAACTTATGATCTTATTAACAAATGTCACCCTAACAAATTTAATTTAAAAATTTAAAAACATGGCTATTATGGGTTCCCTGTCACTCACAGCCAAATATAATACAACTACATTAATTCAAAATGTAGCAAATATATATAAAATGTGACTCAGGAATATTTATATCAAGTAACAGGAAACTAAGTAACAATATGCTAATTATAGAGTTTTTATTTTTTCATGAAGCAAGTGCTAGTAGGAGATAATTGGTTTAGAATCAGCTAGACCAAAGTCACATCAAGAACCTATGCTTTTCTCTTAGTCCTTCTCCTTTATCCTTAATGTATTGATTTTTTAATTTATTTTATTTTATTTTATTTTTACTTCATGGCTATAGGAAGGCTACATCAGTTCCAGATCTCATAATTCTTTTGAGGTGGAAATGAAGGTGAAAAGACGAGTCTTGTTTGATCCTCTTATCAGGAAAACAGCATAGCAGCAAGCTGTTGATAAAATTTCAACCTTCTGAACTGGGTGTCCCCACCAGCCTTGGGCAGTGATTTTCAACCTTCTTCATGTCATGGCACACATAAACTAATTACTAAATTTCTGCAACATACCAAAAAGTATATATTTTTGCTGATATGACAAAAATGGATATAATTTTTATTGATTCACACTAGGTGTTTATTCTTGTGTTGGCTGTTACCATTTTTTATTTGGGAGGAGAGGTCAGTGCCCCCTGACTAAATAGTCAGGTATTGCATGTTTTAAAAATTCTGTGGCACATTGGTTGAAGATTGTTGCCCTAGGAAGTATAAAGAAAGGGAAAAGTCTGGAGCTGTCATATATTATCTCAATCAGTTCTCACAGCAACCTTATCAAATGCATACTATTATTTCCTATTTGACTGATGAGAAAACTGATGCTCAAAAGTAACTGGCTTCAGGCTTCCTAGTTAATGAGTAGCAGAGTCAGGCCTAGAATAGAACTCAAATCAGGCACAATCTGACAAGATGTTTGTTCTCCCAACCACTAAACAAACTACCACTGTGAAAGAATTGCTCGTCTTCTGAATCATTTTCTGTTGATATCATGAGAAAATGTCACCCATAAAATAAAATTAAATTAATATATATATATATATATTAAAAGTGCTATGAAAATTTTTTAAAAAAAGAAGGAATTGAGGGAGAAGGGGCTTGGAAATGTTTGCTCCTACCATATGCCAGTTTGTTTCCAATATACTAGTCCTCCAACTAAAAAATGTGATGAATGTGATTTTTTAAAATGATATATTCAAAATATGTAAGTATATGTGTGATTCATTAAATGAACAAAATTAAAATTCTGCAAATTTGGAAGGACCTTTTTTCACAATTCAAAGACAAATCATCATAGAAACAAAAGAAAAAGTATGTGGCATTATACAAAAATGGGATTCTTGTATACAATAGAAGTTATATAAAAGTATATAATGGTCACATCAATCAGGTTAAAGTGTCATCATTTAATTTAATTATGGACAGATGTTTCTTAGGTAGTTTTTAAGCTTTAACAACATGTATTTGCTTTACTCTAGGATAAGATTTCATTAATTTCATGCAAAAATAAACAAGCTTTTTTCAGTCAGATTTACATGTTTCTCCATAAGTTTTCTTTTTTTAATTTAATTTTATTGTTGTTGTATTACATCCATCCCTTTTTTACTCCCCTCTATCCCCTCCATGAGTTTTCTAAAGAAATATTTTGTATTATTAGCAATTCAGCTTTGATTGTTAGAAAAGTTACTATTTTATTATCCTTTTGAGATAAAAGATGTAGGTTGTTTTTTAGTTTAGATTGGATGCATTCAGACTTGGTTTAATAGAAAGAGACTTTCTTGGCATAATAAAAGTTTATGAAATCCAAAAACATTTCACATCCACATTTATTGATGCTTTACACTTGTTTTGTTATGTAAATCTAAAAATAACTTTGGTAAACATATAATTTTAGTGGCAATTGACTAGTGGGAGGCATTGATAGTGGATAGTACATCCTAGCATAGTTATAGAAAAATCCATAGAAAATATGTGTTTGGGAATGTAGGATGAATAGGATAGAAAATTACCATTGTACAAATAGGTTGTTCATGTTTTCCTGTTAGAAGCCTCCTCCAAATGTTTTTATCTACACAATTGTGTTTATGTATGTGGGCATATGTGTTTTCATCAAAATTTATTTTACTCTATTTCCAGTCTTCATTTATTGAGCAGGAAAGTGAAGTCCTAGCTAGAAACAAATGTTGAGTCTAACTGCCTGGATGTCTTCATCTACTCACTCAGGAGGGAAGGCACATATTTTGCTAACACTAGAAAGGATGCCTAATATCAGACAGTCATAAAATATTTTGTTATCCTAATTAACTGACTTCTAAATATGACTCTATAAGTAAGATATTTCTATTACTACAATGGTTGGAAAAGAGAGTGTTTGAAGTTTTGCTTTTGTATTTTTATGTGATAAAATTTGTCAAACTCATGTGAAAACAAGTATTCTTTCCATCCCATCACTTTGAAGCAATGAAACAAAAATGATCCAAAGAGAAAATTAGAGATTAGTTTAATTTAACTGCTAAACTGGCCCACTCTTGTCATGGGATTAAATACTAATGTTGCTGAATAGAAATTTTGCATTTCCATTGTTACAATATTCCTCAGGGGATAGACAGTATGAAATGAAAGGGACAGAAAGAAAAAAATTGCCCCGACTGGTGTGGCTCAGTGGAAAGGTGCCAGCCTGCGAACCCAAAGATTGCTGGTTTGATTCCACATAACCAGGTTGCAAGCCAGGTCTCCAGCCAGGTCCTTAGCTGGAGGCAGGTGAAAGGCAACCATGCATTGATTTTCTCTGCCTCCCTGCCTTCCTCCCTTCCCTTCTCTCTAAAAATAATAAATAAAATATTTTTTTAAAAAAGAGAAAATATGTTCTAGTACATATTTTTTTTTATTTGCAGTCCTGCCTCATTCCAAGAAATCTCAAGTGATCAAATGACTCCATTTTTTAATTTAAAAAAACCTTCCATAAATGAAAACACAAATTACCAAGGGACAGAATATTATAGTTGCAGATATTTTTACTTTAACATGGAATAAACTTGCAGAAATATTTTTGTAATTCTCTTAATGATTAGGCTGAAGAAATGCTAAAAATGTAACACTGTTCTACAGTTTTCCACTGGTCATTTCTTACTCCTGTCCCAGCAATTAAGAATTACCATAGCAATCTAGGGAATTTAGAAGCAGCTACAGTGTTTCTCCTGCCCATCTGACTCCAGTAATACATTGAAAGGATTTCATAGTTATGGGAAAATATAGAGCTGGCTTGTGCCTGTTCATCAGATTATTAATAGAAATTGGCTAATACCAGATAGCTGTAACACATACAGGACACATTAACCTTGAACTCTTGGGTCAATGTAGAGACCCAACTAACATACAGAGAAACTTAGGACCATAACTTCATTAACACAGGAGTAGCCCCATGGAATTACATGTAAATTACATATAAATATATAACTATGTATGTAGTTAGTTTAAATTATAGTGTTGAAGTTTGGTTGTTGTTTTAAAATTTTCTAAAGTCTTAGAAGAGCATGGGAAAGATATATCAACTGTATATTTTGCCTCAAGTGAATAGTAAGTCATTTTGTTACAAATGCAATTTTTCTTCCATGAACTATTGTTCATGACTGTATGTCCCAAAATACAAATGCTCTATAATTTTGAGATTCTCCTGGTTACAGTCAATGAATTTTTCCTAGACTAATATTTCTAGAATGCCTCCTAAATCTTTGCAAACTGTTACAATATGTTATACTTTAATATGTGTAAATTCTAGTCTTTTTAGTAAAAAAAAAATAAAAGACTTGCAGTTCTCCTTTGTCACTAGGAGAAGAATACTGTACTGAAGTAATATATGACAGGTAAACACTTTTGAATCAGCCGTTTAATGACAATTTGCCATAAATTTCAATTGCATGTAATGCTGTATTTTCTACTCCTCCAAGATTGAAACATTTGTTTTTCTTATAAGCATATTATTGGTGAGATCAGAGTAAAATAGAAGTACAGAAAAAAACATATAGACTATTCCTAGAGTATAATGGAATTTAACACAAGTGTCCAGTGGCTGTTTTTATTAATTACATAGCAATGTACTAACAATAGCAGTTCACGTGAAAAGACATGGTTCAGGAAAGAAGTACATTTCACTGGGATAGATAGCCTTCTTTCCAGTGAGTAAAGAAACCTTACAATAGAAACTTGGCAAGAATTTGCCAGTAGTGAGTTAGTTTAATTGACTAATGAGCTTAGTATTGTTTCTTTTCCAGGAGATGAATGATTAAAACTACTCACTATACCAGGTGCTCTCTGGTGTTCTTGGCCTTTATCTGCCCCCTATGTTTGAGGGTGTCCCTTCAGTTTTACAGGGAAACATACTGCCTTTCTATGTCTCCACACAGTGTAATTTTAGTGGCATGTATATGGATGAGTACAGTTACTTCTCTCGTCATTACAGCTAAATTTTCAACAAGAGGCTCCAATATCTCATCCATATATCTTGGATGTGTATTAAGGGAACTGAAAGAGATGCAGGCATCTGCTTGCACTTTGTATATGAGTAAGGGACTGTAACCTAATCTTTTGAATCACATGGACTGAAAGAGAAAATTTAAACTTGATGGGATACATTACTATTGTATCCAACTTCTTATAATAAGTTTAAAAATAAAAAATAAAGAAAATAGAAGAATTTTATTTGAATGACATTACCTTTGCTTAATATTTTATTATCATCTGAATTTCATTTGCAAGAACCTATGATAAACACTAAAAGATATAATCCAATATATTCTATCTTATAGTTGTGTCATAAATAATATAGATTAGAAGAAAGCAGATTGTCAAGGAGAAAATATATGGTGATTTTACTGTACCATCACTGCTGGAAACAAGAGAAACAAAAGCTGCCTCCCCATGAGCTCTGACTCCACCTTTCATGCTGAAGAGCCAGAAAGAGGGAAGATATATTACAGATTAAGTAAATCTAAAGTATAAATTTATCTTTATTATATATCTATCTCTCTATTTATCTTCCAACTATGTTAGCAAAGCTTTGCATGACATGATACTGGTTAATATTAAGGTGGTTACATGGATTCACAGAAGGTAATATATACAGTTTTTGAGTTGTAAATTTCATATTTGTTCTTCCATATTTGACTTTGTTAGTTCTTGGCATTAATTGTGGTGGGTGTATTTGAATCATTTGATTTTAGAGAAGTTTAAGTGGATGAGAAATAACATGATAACATAAATATCTGATTCTCCATGATACTGTAGTCAAGTAACTAAAGCACATGAAGTAAAACAATGACTAATAAATCAACTATATAAAAGGCAAATAAATTCAGTGGGTAAATGTGGGGTAAAAACAAAAATGGCTAAGGAAAGATTCTAAGCCAAACTTCAAAGAACAACATTCATCTTTATATTTTATATTAGCTTATCTTATAAATATATTAGCGCTCAGCTTCTGACACAATTCTCCAGGGTTGGGAGGTTAGTTACTTTCCAGGGGTGGTGCTCCCATCATCCAAAGGGTACTTGGTGGAACCATATAATTCAGACACACATTTAGAAGCGTTGGGCCAAAAAGACAAAAGCAAAAATAAATAAATAAATAAAACAGACAACTCTAAATTCAAATTCAAAGGAAGTAAAACATGACTTTTGGAAAGGAAGGTATAAATGTATTTTTAGGAGGGACTGAGCAAAAAAGGGAAAAAAAGATAGAGAAAGAACTCACGGACATACGCAAATGTGGTGAACTCAGGGAGAAGAGGGTGATAGGGGGAGGTGGAAGAGGCCGTGGGGGATAAATGGTAATGCAAAAAGTATAATAAAAATATAAAAGTGGTAAAACTGAAAAAAATAATGCATAAAATAATTTTGTGAATAGTAAAAACAATCCTAATTCAACCTCAAAAGAACTGAAACTTTTATACTATCTTCATTCTTTCTGTTACTTACCAATATGCATCCTTGATATCCAGAGAGTAGCTGATTCTGCATTCTGGTGTCAGCAAAGAAAATACAAAGTTTATTGAACATGAGATGTGTTATTTGAAGAAAGCAAGAATGTTCTCAGATATTGCTTGAAAATACTAACAAGGACAAATAAGCCAGCTTTGAACAAAGTTCTGCTAGTGGACAACTATGGAAAATATTTGAATTAAAAAGGGAAGCAACTATCACAGTGGGTAAAAATAATGATCTTTTGAAAAGTTCATGATAATATAATAACTTTAAAAGAATACTTTATTATATTTTATAATAAAAAGTAAGAGTGGAAGAACCATGGATATGGACAACAAGTGGGATTGACTTTGGGGGAGAGTGGGTGGGTGTGGAATACAACAATAAAATTAAATTTTAAAAAATAAAAAAAAAAAAGCGAGATATGCATGTGTAAATTACATGATCAATACAAATTATAGGAGTCCGAAACTGAAATTTTATCAAAGTAAATGGTCTAAAATATAAATGTAGGCTTCTATTTTCCAATAAAATAAGTAAAAAGATTTATGTAAACTCATAAAGAGAGGTAATTAGTTTTCTTGGCATTTCTTTATTTTCTTAATATCAAACTATTTTGGAATCTTCTACTTTGGATACTCAGCCTGCCAAACTTTGGAAATGCCATCTGTGTAGGTATTAGTGCTTTCAACTGTCACTTGAATTCTACCAGGGTATCTGGAAGCAAAGGATTCCACTTGAGGTGAAGGTTAGACAAGGTATGCTGTACCTCTGAGTATGGTTATCAATGATGTCTAATTATACTTTAAGTCCATTTGGAGGAAAAGTAACATTTCTAAACTTTGTATTGGGAAGGAAAGAATAGGTCCTGAGACATTTTTCTGGTTTTTGCTCAAAAGCATGGACCTAGGTAAATTACTGCATTGCAATGAGAACAAAACATTCTGGCTTTAACAGATGAAAATTATGTGACTTTTCAATGTTCATTTCAAGAGCAGTGAAAAATTATGAATAGCAATGCATGGATATCATAGAGTTTGGTAGACATGGCAGTACTTAGAATAAAAAGATAATTAAATTGGTCAAAATTGTATGAGGTTTGGAATGTTATTACTTCCAGATGTAGCAATAGGTCCAATTAAGGGGATATCGCCCTTTGGAAGATAAATTGAGGCTGTGAAAAGTTCATGTAATGGCAGCTTAAATTAGAAAACATAGAGTGACTTAAGCTTACTGGCTAATGCTCATATGTGCAGTCCCATAGTGGTGAATTAAGAAAAGAAGCACAGGTGTTCCAATACCCTGCTAACTATAGTTGCTCAGGGTGGTGTATAAGTAAACTGATATCCAGAGGACTCTGTAGAAACTATATTACTTTACTCTAAGTAAAGATCATGAGAAGGCAGAACAGAGTGGCCAAATCTAACTCCCTGTAGTGTTAACCCTCAGTGTGCTGGAATTGTATCACCCTTCCCCTTCACCCAACTGCCTTGGAAGCCAGAACTCCAATCTGAGAAGACACTGATGGAATTGAGAATCTTGCCTGGGAGGCATGGTGAGATTTGCTATATCCCAGGCTATATACCTAGAAAGTCTGAGTCAGTCTATGTGCTAAATATTAAGCAAGTGGGATGACACTTATGGCTTTGTGATCATGGAGAACAGGTCTATTCAAGTGCAGAAGCAAGAAAAATGGCTGTGGCATGAAAGGTAGAAATGACAAATGGGGTGGCATTAAGTTGGTCCCAATAAGTAAGGAATGATGATCCTTTGTCATGTATTTTGTAATAAATGATTAAATAAAACAAAACAGGAAAAGTGGAATGAAATAGAAAGTAATGAACTTATTAATGTGGTAATTTAGAGAAATGCATTTAAAAAGAGAGATGTTAAATTTTGGTGGAAATCCTAAAGGGGAATTTTATTATATAGTAAAAGAAATGAAATGCTTTCTTTAAAAATAAATTCAGTCATGTAATAAATTTAAGAGAATCAACTGTCTCTGAGAAATCCTTAGAGAAACTTGTGCCCCAAAGAGATTGAAGTTATGATAACCACATAAAATGAAGGGAGCTTGAAACCTTTTGAATAAAGGTAGTAAATTCAAGAAAAGTTGTACAGGTCAACCAGACTTTAAGGAGACATAAAAGCAAGGATAAAAGTCAGGGGAAATTGTGAAAGGTTTAGAAACATATTGATTACTAAAAGAGAAATAGAAGAGGTGGTGGGCAGCTGATTGATAGGTTCAGGGTCTCTAACAACTGAAATTGAGGTGAACACCTTCTGTAGTCCTAACAATAAAACCTTCAAGCTAACGCACAGCATTAGCATGGAGAAAATCTCATGTGAATGAAATAAACAGCAATTAGGAGCTCTTTATCTAAACCTGGGTGAAGACTTATTTTGGGTTGTACTTTTGGCCAAGAATAGATTCATGCCAGGGAAGAATTTTAGTTGTATATAAAAGAGTAGTTGAATGAACTTCTAGAAACCACCAATCTCTAGAAGCTCTAGATCATAGCTAGGTCAGTGTATGTGGCAAATCATAAAAGTTCATTATCCAAGTGTCGATACTTCCCACTGGCTTTGTTGCCAAATAAATTCTGACTTGGAAAAAAGATCATTTTCATTTGTCCTGGCATCTGAGCAATCATTGAAAACTGTACTTGTGCTTTCTCCCAGGGCACTGGACTTGCCTTGCACAGAACTTGAGCTTGACATCAAATGGAACCTTCTCTTACTACCCTCAGAATCTTAGGATTTACTTTCCAGTCTTATTTACACCTTCTTATTATCAAAATCTTAACCCTATGAGCCTACAAAACCATTTTCCTTAAGTAAAGTACAATATCCAAAAGAATAAAACCTTGTGCTTTTAGTAGAGGAACAAAAGCCAGTTATTACAGTCATGTTCTTAGAAGGGTACTGCTTACCTTGTGGATCCATATAATAGCACAATGCCCTCATTTATATTATATCAGTACAGAGATGTTCATAGTTCCATAGATGAGAGTTTTAATGCTTATTCACCTATTATTTATAGCTTCCCATTATAACATTCTATCCCAATAAAAAATGACTAAATAGCTTTCAAAAATAATTCTAGTCAGCCTTAGTTGGGTAGCTCATTTGGTTAAAGCATCATTCCAACACACTAAGGTTGTGGGTTCTATTTCTGCTCAGGGCTCATACAAGAATCAACCAATGAAGTCATAAATAAGTGGAACAACAAATTAACCTCTTTCTCAAAATCAATAAATAAAGTTTTAAAATTCTGGTCAAAATCAAGTCATAGAAATCTATTCTGAATAGTAATAATAAGCAGTAAAATCCTATTTCCATCTGAGTTTTAGGAGAGCCATGGCAGAAAGTGGCTGAGAGAGGATACATGAATGGAAGTTGTGTCAGTAAACCAGCTTCTAAATATGATGTACTGAGACATTCTCAATTCGTCTTTAAGAAAACAAAATAAATGACCAGAACAGAATGATGATATGCTTCTTATTGGCTTTAGCCCAAATACTTGTGCTAATAAGATTTCTCATAGCCTTGAAGTTCACATTGAACTAACATTTGTTATGAACCTGTAAAATTATTCAAAAGAACACTTCTCAGCAACAACATTACAGGTTCTTAAATTTCACAAATGAACTGTGGAATTTCTTATAAGGGTTTCTTACGATAGTTACGCTATAAAAATGGTATGTAGCAGAAATGAATCTCTTCAATGTGTTCTCTTAACTGTACCAATATATAATAATATAATAAAAGCCTTAGATTGAGACACTGTGTACCTTATTCTTGCCTACCTTTAGAATCTCCGTTCTTTTATTTCCCAATTACTCTTAACCCTTTCCAAACTAGTGTCTACCAATACACTCCATGCACTTTAATTTCAATATTTAGTTATGTCTTAAATGATGTTTACTACAATACAATTTGTTTAGCTCTTATCTTGCTTGGCATTTCAGAAATTTTTGAGAGTGACAGGTATCCGTTTGTTCTTGAATTACTTTCTTTCCCTGGTTTTCTTCTTATTTACAACACATTCTCAGTCCGTTCTGTGGCAACAGATAAAGTTAGGCTGTATTTAAGGCTATTTTAATGCCAGAGAGAGATAAGAACTCAGTCAGATCTTCTGTGAAGCAGAAGAGCTGAGCTGAATGGGAGATAAGAGGCCCTTTGTGTCTGCTAACTGGCTTTACCCCAAGGAAAGGTAAACTGGGGGTTCCCAAAGTTAGGTTTCTACCTGCCCACAGAAACTGAAAAGTAAACTGGGGGTTCCCAAAGTTAGGTTTCTACCTGCCCACAGAAACTGAAAGATGAGCTACAGCAGAGCTACAACAGGTCCTCAAATAATGTCTTTTAACGTAACCTTGTTTCTTTATAACCTTGATGAGAAAAAGAAAAAAAATGATTCCAGGCCAGGTCCACTACCTGTGTGGGATTTCCACATTCTCCCCATGTCTGCACAGGGTTTCTCAGGGTGCTTGGGTTTTCCTCCACATTGCAAAGATATGCATGCTGTGTGAATTGGCATGTGTCTAAACTGTGCCAGCCTGAGTGAGCATGGGTGGAGGTGCCCTGTGACAGAAAGGTGTTCTGACCAGGGTGTGTTCTTGCCTTGGACCCATAGCTGCCAGGATAGACTTTAGCTACCCATGACCCTGGAATGGAATAGGTAGATTGGAAAACCATCTTACTTGTTTTTATTAACCTTCCTTAAGTGTATGTGGGACACATTTACTTCAATGATTAACAAGAGAAGGGTTTGGGTCTTTATTTAGAATCTCAGTGATGTTTTTGTGACCAGAAATATGCCATAGGAATTTCATTCTTGTTTCTCTCAATTAATCCACTGTAATTTTATGATAAAATTGGTTTCCTTAAATGTCTTTTGTTTAAAGTTACAGTTTTCAAGAACCCATTGACTGCCTCAGGCAGGGACTTACTGTAATATTCCTGATGCTATCTAGGCCCTTGAGAAAGACAACTGCATATTGTAACACTGTCAAGATGCTCCTTAAAAGACTTGTATCTCAAAGTAATGGAGAAAGAATGTACACTTCTCAGTTTTCTAAGGTAAACATTCTGAGGAAGGTGAGGTCAAGGACCTACAGACAGGAAAAAGCCTATTTAAAATTTGGGCAAAATGAGAGAAATGTGAAGGCCAGCTCTCTTCACCAGACACTTGAATGAGCAGTTTTGTTATTTAGTTGCTGGTTCTTCCATTTAAATTTCTTCCATAGGTTGCATGCTTGTTTAATCTCATGTTTCTATATATTCTCATGGTGCCCAACACTAGCTTGTGCACTTCATATCTCTCTGTTCAACTGCCTAAATCCTATCTTCATGTTAATGTATCACGAGCCTTTCAACACACCCAAATTCTAAACCTAACCCTAACATTTACACCCCCTAATTCAAATCAAAAGGAAGGGGAGCAGCTTAGACGGGAACCTAGTGTGGAGGAACCATGGACATGGACAACAGGTGGGAATGACTTTGGGGGGAGTGGGTGGGTAGGGAGGGGGACAGAGGGGAACAAAAAGGGGATGTATGTAATACAAAAACAATAAAAATTTTTTAAATGCATATCTTCAAATAGAATTAGTTACTCTGTTATATGCATTATATCACCCCAATATTTCTCACAATAACTTATTTTCTAGTTTGCCATGGTTTACACATTCAATTAATCAATCCTCTGTGGGATTGTGCCTTGCTCGCTACCTTACCTTAACCAGGTCTCTATCTTCATCCCTACTATGTCCCAGCTCCTTTTCTTCATTACACTCAAAGTAGTATTTTGAAAACACAAATAGTTTTTGCATCATTTCTCTGTGGAAAACACTTCAATTATGTCATTTGAGTTATGGTTCAAAATATTTGACAAAGCGAATAGGCCTTGTGCAGCAAACAGAGTCTCAATCTACATTTCTAGGCTTCAATTTCACTGCCTATTTTCTAGTTGTATGGTCTTCCATGTCATCCTTTCACTATGTTATACTTTTTTACCTATGGTTTTACTATAGTGCTTCCTCTTCCCTTTATGAATCCCTCCTGTTGGTTTTCAATCTCAAGTTAAATACTACTTTTTTTGCAAAAATCAAAAAAAGATCTATTGCTCAAAATAGATTTATTTTCCCTTTTAGATGCTTTTGTCTCATTACGTGTTTTTTGTAGCACTTATCACAGGTCATAATGACCAGAACCTTCCCGAGAGCAGAGTCCTGGTCAAGCTGTGGCCATCACAGCACTTGGAATAGAGGGGACCTAAATCCAGGGTTTCACAAATGTGGAACATACTCAATGAACCCTAAATTAAAATGGTAACTTTTAATACATATGTCTATTATATTTCAGCATATATACCTGGTTATATCCAATACATTTTGTTTAAAATAACTAAAAGTAACAGGCAAACTAATCCTTAACATGACTTTGACTGTTATGCTGGAGAATGTCTTTCAAATTAAAGCATGTAAAGAACATATCTTGCCAAAGCAAGAATTTTCTTAAAAGAGTAAGACAGAGGCAATAAAATATAGTGGGCCTGAGGAAATGCCACAACCATCACATCACCTTATCTGTTCTCCTAGTTTCATATCATAATTTTGTTCACATAGTGTATCATATCCAAAGGGTTAAAAGCCAAATGCCTCAGTATTCACATTCATGAGCCAACAGCATTTCCTCAAGATACATTTTGACAAACTTTCCAGGAAAATTGAGACCTTGTCAAGAATTCAAGAATGCATGATCGATGGTTCTAGTAGCTTGTAATACAAGTAAAGTATGATTTCTGTGCAGAGAAGCTTCTCCTTATCACAAGAAGTTATTGATATGTATGCTTATAATATAAGTAGTTATTCACTAAGGATCCCATCAGGCCCCTTTTATACCGGAAAGTCCTCACCAACATACCCAGGGCATGACCTGAGAGAATAAAACTTAAAAGAATTATGCAGAAGTATTTGAACTGAATCTATTACACAGAGCTTAAAAATTAAAAATACCATTTATTTACATATTTCATTGTGAAAAGTATATGTATCTGGTTGGCTATGTCACTGGGGATTTTGTCAAGCCCTAGCAATGAAATAAGACCATAAGTGCATTGTTCAAAAGCCATTAAGCCATACTTCCAAGCCTCTGTATTTCATCAAGTCCTTACTCTTCTGAATAAGTAAAAGGAGATGGGATAATACCTTTAAAAATACTAGCTAGGTTGATTGAATAATTATTACCTATCAAAAAGATAAATAATAAGATTCAACTCAGAAGACGTAATAACAAAAGTATTCTTATACAAGGTCTGTCCTGTATCAAACCAACAAAATTAGCAGGATCCCTTCCCTTGTGAGCCAACACTGGCTTGATACTTTGGGGACAGACCATGTATGCTCCTAGTTATAGAACTATTTGGCCTAATCTTTTTGGAAAGTGTTTTACAGTATTCAATAAAAGCCTTAAAGTGTTCAAAGACCATTTCACATATAACAATATATAGATTGTTACAACAATCAGATTTATAGAAACTGCTTATAGAGCATTATTATAATAATCAAAACTTAGAAATACCCTAATATCCAATGAGAGGATTATATAAATTATGTTAATGTGTAGGAATATTTAAGTAATTATAAAGAATATTTATAAAGATTTTTAATAACATGGACTTGCTTAGGTTAGGGAAAGAAAAAACAGACTTCTTAATTATATAAAAATTTTATAAATTTTATATATGGTATAATATCAATGATTTTTTAAGAGATTTTTATTTATTATTTTTAGAGAGAGGGGAGGGGAGGGAGGCAGACAGGGAGACAGACAGCAATGTATGGTTGTCTTTCACCTGCCTCCAGCTACCGACCTGGCTGGAGACCTGGCTTGCAACCTGATTATATGCCCTGGCTGGGGAATTGAACCAGCGACCTTTGGGTTCAAAGGCTGGTACCTTATCCACTGTGCCACCAGCCAGGGCAATGATTTTAATATATGCATAAAAAATTGAATTAAAAAGTAAGCTCTTGAGATTTTAGACTTTAAGTGTTTCACTTATGTCTTCAGAAAATCTCATTTTGGTATTTTTTTTAAACATTATTTTTTTTAAGATTTAATTTATTATTTTTAGAGAGAAAAGCAGGAAGGGAGGAAGAAAGGGAGACAAACATCAATGTATAGTTGCCTTTCACTTGCTTCCGGCTGGAGACCTGGCTAGGGGCTTGGCTTGCAACCTGGTTATGTGCCCTGACTGGGAATCTAACCAGTGACCCTCGGGTTTGCAAGGCAGAGCCAATCCACTGAACCACCCTAGCCAGGGCTCTGTATTTAAAGCAGCTTTTTTGTTCAAAACAAAAAGTACAGGGAGTTTTCATATACTCACTGACGCATGCACATTCTCCCACACTATCAGCATCTCAATGAACCCACATGAGCACATCATTATCACCCAAAGTCTATAGTTTACATTAAGGATTCATTCTCGATGTGATGTTGCCTATTCTGCTGGTTCTGACAGATGTATTAAGACATGTACCTTACATCATAGGACCATACCCTAAAATTCTTTGATTCACCTATTCTTCTCATCCTCCCCCATAACCCTGGGGCTGATTATTTTACTCTCTATAATTTTTCCTAGTCCAGAATTCCATATAGTTTAAAATGTCATATAGTAGCAATCATATAGTGTATAGTCTTTTCAGATTGGCTTCTTTCACTTAATAATATGGTTCAAATGTTCCCCTGTCTTTTCTTGGGTTTCTAACTCATTTCCTTTTTTTAGCACTGAATAATACTCATGTATCAAAACTTCTCATTTTATTTCATTAAAGAATTTCCTGTTGAGGACCCTAAAAATCATAAGAATAATTTTTTTCTCAGATGACTGGAGGTTGTGAGGTAAGGGCCATCTCGCCTTGCCAGCTGTCCCCACTTATAAGACCTGGAGAATTTAACCTAGATATTACTTTCTCCAGAAGGACTGCCTTCTGCACCAGCCCAAAGTGGTGTTTGAATTCTACCAGCATAATTGAAATCATGTATCTGGTTGCACTAAAAATAAGAGATTTTGTTTTTCTGTTTTATTTTGTTATTTTTCCCTACTGACCTAACAGAACCTAGCTTTGCGCATCATCCCAATTCCTGTCACCACACGGAATGTGTCAGCCATGGGGTTCCTGACTTGGAGAAAAACTCCAAGGCCTCCAGTATCTCACTGCTGGAGTTTTCTGTGGGGCATCTGAGAGACCTGGGGTGGGAGAGATGTTAAACGGAAAGCCATAAAATTTCAGAATTACCACTGCCATTTATCACTTAGGAGACTGCTTAAGCTCCATTAACACAAATTCTGCAAATTGACTCATACAAAATTTCAAACACCCATATGCATTTCTTTCTACAACCTCTTAATATGCCTTCAGTGCAAATGTTTAAATAAAAAATAAAATAAAATGAAATATAAGTATTATGGTAACCCCTACTGGGACCAATATTCTGCTTTGATAAATGTAGCAGCAGTCAAGACAGTAAAGCTAAGTAATTTTATCAAATCCTAACCTAAGACTAGGGCTCTGAGAATAAATGACTTTGGGTACCACCGTCAGAATTCCCAAGGTAAATAGACACTGTGGTGGTTTAATAAAACTGTTCACCTAATTAGATTAGTTAGAATATTCCTTGAAAAACAGACATATATTCATGACAGTTGTATCACCTTTGGGCAGTGGAGAATTTTTAACATGCAGTTGTAGAACTGTAGGGCAACTGAGCTTCCCACATTCACTACAGGGATACCCACATGACTTAGCACAACTAGCAGAATTCACTATTATGCCACATGGGTTCAGCATCCACACCAGCAGACAATATCGACCATAATAACTCAAATTAATACGTAAGTTGGCATGCTAAGATGAGAGAATTCAGTAAGGCAAAAAGTAGTTTTGAAAGGAATGTTATTTTAATCTTTATTACATGGGTGTCAAGAGTTTTAATTGGGACCTCCATATATGTCTGATTGATTGAATCATTAGCATTCTAATGCAGCTCAATCCATAACTTCAAACCCCAGAGGTCACCAGGTTGATCTAGTATGTCCTGGCTCACAGCCCAACTATCCATGGGCCCTTCATGAGTACCTTGTTAGCATAAACTAAATTGTGGTCCTAGGGATATGAATATAAATGACAAAAGTACTCCCAGGAACCAGAATCAAAGGCCAATTAAATTATTTATTATACAGTGTTAATTTAATACCCTTAATAACTCTTTGAGGTATAAGTATTTCCATAATTTTACAGAGCAGAGGGTGGTTAAGTAATTTGCCCAAAATCAACACAACTAATAACAGAGAGAGAACCTAATTTTTTTAAAGAAGGATCCTGATTCCTTAATTCTATCTCTTAAACTCTATCTTTCATAGAAATGTTGATTATACTTGAAACAAAATTAATTCATCATTCAATTTAAAAATATAGCCTATTGTCTCTGTATATTTTTTATAGATTGATATCACCTTTGAGTTTGAGGTAATGTAAAGTGTAATTTCTCATTAAAAAACCACCAGCCCTATAACTAGAAATTACAAAAGTTTACAAGGAAAAAAGCCCCACAAAGCTACAAAAACATGGGCTGTCAATGGCAGTGTTATCAATACCCGGAAATTTACTGAGAACATTTGTTGAGCTAAGTGTAAGCAATACAAAATTAATAGGATCCCCTCCCTTGTGGGGTTTAGGATCTCACCCAGGAAATCAGGCTAATGATGTACACTACAATTAGTAAACAGTTAAGTATGTAACTATTTGATCCTGACTAAATAATGAGCACGCTGGGAACAGAGGGTGAGGGATACCAGGCCCGTTTCTCTGTTTCTGCCAGTGTCACACGCTACAGCGGAGGTTACGAAAAGCCAATAGAATAGCATACAGCTGCAGAGCCTTGCAGGAGCTGAGAGGCGGCAGTAAATGGTTGACTAGAGATTGGTAGAGCACAAAGACTTCAAATGAAATGCAGCTTTACGAGAGGCAGTAAATAAAAATGCTTCTGCTTGACACTCTCCTTTGTTTCACGTTTCCCTCCCATCTGCCCTGACCTCTCATTTGTTCAAAGAGCTTTTATTCTTTCCTATGCATCTTGATCTTTTCCTAAATTTTCTCTCATAAGACAGTTTTGCACATTCCTGTAAAAAGGTTTATCCTGTCTGGAATGCGTGTTGTATTTGCAGGTGTAATACTGACAACCAATCTGGCAAGTGCTTGCTTCTGTAACAGCAGTTTTTGTCCCTGACACCCACCTATACAGAATGATGTTCCATGAGTTCCACTATCTCTAGGTACTCTTGGGAGGGAGAGGTGAAAATTAATGGGAAAGTTACTTGTAAATTATTTTTGATGAGAATCCATCTTGATTCTAATCAGCTGTCTAGTGGAATAACTTAAACTGAGTGAGTTATTTGAAGTCTTTTAAGTATTAAAATTAACATAACAAATAATAGTTTAAGCAATGAACACCTAAGCTTATGTATATAATTGCATAACACAGATGAAAGCCAAAACAAAGAACCGCATAAAGATGCTCAGCTAACAAAATTGTATATGTTATATTAGTATAATCAGAGGCAATTTAGTAATTTTCTACCTGGGATATTTTCAGAGGCAATATGAAGATGAATTTTATGATAATCTCTATAATAATTTTTAAAATTCTGAACTAATTGTTTGAGTGTGTTTTTATCATGTTTCATATATTTTATAAATGCTTGTTTATGATGCTAAACCTATGAAAATATTTTCTCTGAAATTTTCACATACATGTTCTTTTTTAAAAGCATTTTCCCCAATTTACCCAATAGAATGCTTCAATTTTTTCCTGTCTTTTATACTGTTAAATGGATTTCTATTTACTGCTTATATTATAACTGATTATTTACATTTTCCTTTTTGACAGAACTACGGGAAAGCTATTCTTTGGTGCATTTCATACAAAGAAGTAAGCTAAAATACATAGCGACTAAGATTATTAGGGGACAATAGCACAATAGACCACACTCTTTTGAAACAGATGGTAGCTAGTCATTTTATGTTATTGCTAGGCTTACTGTATATAAAATACAGTCACAATAGAAATAGAAATGTAACAAAAAAAGACATTTTCTTGAATGACAGAACATTTACAAACAAAATAAGAGCATTTGAAACCATTATCCAACTTCTCTAACATGACCAAAAATTTGTTTGAACTTTTAAGTAAAATGTTTTATTTAACATCAAAAATACTTCTCTACACCTGGCTGGTGTGGCTCAGTGGATAGAGCACCAGCCTGCGAACCCATTTTGCTGGTTTGATTCCCAGTCAGGGCACATACCCAGGGTACAAGCCAGGTCTCCAACGAGGTCCCCAGCTGCAGGCAGGTGAAAAGAAGCCATTACCTTGATGTTTCTCTCTTTTTCTTTCTCCCTCCTTTCCCCCCTCTCTAAAAATAATAAATAAAATCTTCAAAAAATATTTCTCTACAAATACTTTCAAAGAAAACAATGGCATGATACTACAAATGCAATTTCTTTACATAGCAAGGAGGGCTAATGTATTTACAAATTATTATTTCCATATGCACAAATTTCAAGCAATTTTTACTACCACTTAAAAATATGTTGCTACTATAATGGCACAAAGCAATGGATTGCAATTTTCTGAGGCTTTTATTGATAAATCTGTCATTTACCAATGGTGAGCAACTAATATTCAGGCATTCCTAATTCAGGACATATCACATTAAGTTTAAAAATTCATTAACATTTCTGGCTGCCAGATGGCACAATGTAAGAAATGTTTGAAGCACACAGCTATTAACACTCTTAAACATGTAATAGTCCAGCTGGCAATTTGTTATATACGTATATTACATGTTAGAGCACCACAAAAATGCTGGCTATATAATATCCAATCTGGGAATATAATGAATTTCTAAGAACATAAGTAAATAGAGCAGGCCGGCTTGAGACAAATGAACATTCTGATTTTTAAAGACTATAGAACCTTTCATTTAATTCTTCAAGGTTACAAGGCACAACTGCATTTCAAACTGATTGGAACAGCTCAGAAAGATATAGATGCCAAGCATTTAAAATTTTACTCTCAGAGACCAACTGAGTAATTAGCCTTGAAATAAAAACACAGTTTTAAAAATGCTCCTGCAACTACCATGTTAAGAGCAAGCATTTCATGTCACTGATTCTGTGACAAATTTCAGGTCATAGGACAAAAATAACCTAGTGGAATCCCCATGTAAGGAGCTATCAACCACAGCTACAGATCATATACTGAGGAACAAGTGATAGTAATAAGAGCTAACATATACTGAGTTTTTACTACTTGTCAGGCCCTAAGCACTTTTTAAAAGCAAGTATAGTTTTGAAATAGGAAAGAAATTACAAGAATGTTAAAATTTAAATTTAATATTGTAAGCTACGTGCTAGATTTTAAATCTGAACAGTAATTCCAGTCCATATTGATTACATTCACCAAAACAAATATAGTGTCGATTTACACATGGAAATTCACAGATTACTTCAATTACTAGTTAAGAAATATCAATCATTAAAGACATAAATGATTTGAGAATTTGAGAATGAATTTTTCAACCTCCTTTTAATATTAACTGAAATACAATCTCCCCTTTATTCCTGAAAAGTCCCCATAAATTTAAATGTATTCATTTGCCTTAACTCTTATGCTTTGTTTGAATAGTTAAAACAGATATTTAAAAGCTAATTTTGAAAATGAAAATTTCTTCATCTTTAACAATAAATAATTTAACACAATGATAGAACAATTTATGTATCTAGTTATGTTTAAGGTCTACTAGACACTGTACACTCATTTTTAGTTTTTGTGACATACATGTGAAGTAGATTTCATTATATCAGCTTTACAGATGAAGAAACTGAGGCTTAGGGAAGTCATAGTATTTAATAAAGGCCACAGAGCTAATAACTTCAAAAGCTAAACTTTAAGCCTGTTCTAATTTCCAATGAGTACTTTTTGTAAAAATGGTCTCTAGAGTCAGATTATCTGATCTGGAAGCCCAGAAGACAACTATAAGAAGCATCTCTTTTAGCAAGATACTGGGCAGAAATCTCTAGAATTATGATTCTGTTAAATGAATACCTTATAAGGATGTCCCAAATATCATAAACATACATGAAAAGATAATGTTTTAAGAGTAATTGTTATGAGAAATAGAGACTAAGGATATCATAGTCTGTTTGGAAAATAGAGCATTCACGTAATAGGGGCTTTAATAATGTCAGATTATAATAAACATATGCTGATATATTTGTATGTATATATAAGTCAGAAAGAACTAGAAATACTACTTCTAAATGGCAGTGAAAATGAATTAATAAAAATTCATGTGAATCATTAGATTAATAGTTTGAGAAATAGATATTAAAATTTGGCAAATTAAAATTTTTAATTTTTGGATTATTTTTCTAGATCATAACTGTCTTAAAAACATAAGGCATTTATTAAATTTTTTAAAATCCAGTACCTTAAGTAAGAGTGCAATTTAAATATTCCTTACTTCATTATCTCATTATAGTACCAATATAAAATATTATATATAGGGTCAAAATAAGAAAAAAAAACTTATGGGTCTGATGCATTATGTTAAAACCTGTTTCATTCACTGTGTTAGCTAGATCATACCCAGGAAAATTTCCAGTCCCAAATTTCCAGTACCATGGTTATAATCCCCATACTTTAAAATATCCACAATTTAGTATCTTGTTCTAACCCATAAATATATATAATGCAAAAGTAATACTAATACATAATATTGTAAAAATGTAGAAAATAATAAAATATCATTTTGTAATTAAGACTAAATATTGGCATATCTCACAAAAACATTTTGGTAAGATGTGTAAGATTTCTATGAGGCTAAAAATCATAAAATTTCAGTTTAATATATCATAAAATTGTAAACAGTTTCATTGATTATCAGTATAATTTTGTTTGATTTCAAGATACTAGAAACAAATTTCAATTGTAAACAAAAAAATGAGATAAAAAAAATAAAAATGGTCTATATTAAAACACACACACACACACACACACCAGTGCTCTCTTTGGCAGCAAATATACTAAAATTGGAACGATACAGAGATTAGCATGGCCCCTGCACAAGAAGGACACACAAATTTGTGAAGTGTTCCATATTTAAAGAGAAACACACACACCCAATTCATGAACTTGATGAAAAATTTTCATGTAGTTACTTCATAAATATTACCTAGATAATATTATTATTCTCTAGATTCCTAGGAGTAGCTAAAAGCATGCTTAATTATTTGTAAAAAACAGAAGGACAAAACATAACAACCAATCCATGACTCAAATAACAAATAGCTTATCTTTCAATGAAGCGTATCATTGTGGTTATAAAATAAAACAAAGAAATAAATACAAAATAATTCTGTTCCCCCTTATTACTGCTCTTATTGTGCAATTATAATACATTCAAAAAATAACTGAAATATGTTGTACTGAATTCTTATATCAATAACCATAAAAATACATATATCTCTGAAAGTATCATAGTAAATTTAACTAATTTACAGAGACAAAAGCTTTCCAAGCTTCTTATATTTAACACTCAGAAAAATGACAGAGATTTTATATTTTTAAATATAATGATAAACTCCAAAAAATAATAGTTAATAAACAGATTTATTTTGTTAATTACAAAGATTTAAAGTAACTAAGAGATCTTAAATAGTTAAGCAGATGTTCTTACAATAACTAATCAAGTAAAAATATAAGTTATATACACAATTTTGATCTAAAATATAGCTAAAACTTTTAAGAGCCCTTAATAGGTATATTTATTCCTGTGTGAATCTTTATATTTATACTGTTTGGAAGCATATTGTATTTTCAAAACTATCCTCAATAGTATTTTCCTTTTCATATGCTCTTTTAGAAAATGTCATTGCTCAATCAGAGAAGAATTCTATTTCACTCCTAGTGTATATTTCTATAGAAACATCACCTTGTGGTTAGTTTTATAAAGACTGAACCAGAGCTTCAAATTGTCCTCATCAGGTGGTCCTTCATGTTCTAGTTACAATAAGCTGTTTCCTTTCTCTTTTCCATCACCTCACTTTTCTTTCTCTGTAAAGGTTGAAGCTGATGACTCAGGACATATAGTGTTGATAACTGGTCTCCCTCTGCAGTATTTGCCTTAGGATCATCAGGTTCAGCATGCACAGAACTGCATCAGTCATAACCTCCACTTAGGTTTTGTATCAGGTAAACACATGCTCAATTGTGCCACCTCCACTGAGTGATATAATGTTATGTGGAGTTATCTTACAAGCATATATAGTGTCATTTATACATATTCTCAACATATTTTCAATTTATTAATATATTGAATCTTAAGGTATCACTAAATATTTTGAATTAAATTGTGCTTAATATAATGGAGATTTTTTTTTCTTGATAGGCTTAAATATTTTGGGTAGTTTTAGGTTCACAAAAACATTGAAAAGAACTTATAGAACCTGTCCATATATACCCTGCAACCCCACCCAGCTTTTCTAGAAACCAAACTGTCCCCCAAAGGGATTATGCCATTATACATTCTTACCAGCAGTGAAGGAGAGTTCCTATTTCTCCACTTGTTTACCAACACTTTAAAAAAAATTTGTAGCTATTTAAATAAGAATGAAGTGGTATCTCAGTTTTTTTACAAGAGGTTTTTTTTTTGTTTGTTTTTAATTGAAAAAAAAAAAAATACAGAGTAGATTGAAAAACAGTTTAGTGGTTTCTTCCAAAACTAAACATAGTCTCACCATCCAATCCAGTGATCACCCTCCCTGGTATTTACTCAAATGAGTTAAAAATTCCACTGGCTTAGGGTCATAGTGTCTCCAAGGCTATATGGTAAAGGTCACATGAATTGAGCTCCAATTATTGTTTCACTGAGGTTTACCAATGTGGGGTTTATTTTATTTTATTTGTTTCCTCATGAATAAATTTCCCAGAGACATTTTTGCTCCTCTGAACATATTTTTATTATACCTTGGTGAAATTGACTTTGAGTATTCTAACACCTGTTTCTACCATCTGTATGCTTGTTTAGGGTTTTGAATATTGTTTGTCTATAAAAGGAAACGTCTATAGAGAGAGGGAAGGCAGAAGGATGGTAATGCTGTCCTTGACCTGGCTTCTGGAATAAAAGACTTAAAAGATTAATCCTCAAACTCTTGTCTTTTTGACAAACTTTGTCTTGGATTACCATTTTAAACCCTTTAAGGGAAAATGTCTGCTTCAGCCCACAATGCAGTAACAAATAACACATTTTCCCTCTCACTCAAAACAAACAAGAAAGATAAAATGTAGGAAGAACCTCGCTCGCGCTCGCTGAGACACGAGACACAATGAAATGAGGCCTAAGACTGCCAGCTAACTGCTGGATAGAAGTGCCAGGAATGCGAGCTAGCAGGAAAATCTAGTGAAAACACAGCTCATTGCCTGAGGAGATGGATGTGAAAATCTGGAAACAAGGTAGCTGAATTTAGCAGAGCACAGTGTTTCAGAAAGGAAACTGCTGCACAGAGAACTGGCAGGATTTTCAAAGGCTTCCCCATAAACGTTCCTCTCAGTGCAGATCAGAGCACAAGTGTGAGGGAGCTCCTCAAGGCCAGGAAAGAACAACTCACAAAGATTAGAAGTAACGGTGGCTGCGGTTGGCATGGGGTAAATGGATGAAAACTCATATAATTCACAATGACTTGGAGTACCAGAGAAGTATCTTATCTAAGTAGTGGGAAATGCTTATCATTAGGTTATATCTTTTCAATAAAGTAATATCACCTCCAAGAGATTAAAATTTTGCTTTTGAATGTCCAAAAAATCTTAGCTTTACAATGTTTCATACATGTTTAAAGGGCTACAGTATATAAATGGAAATACTTTAATTTTGTGGCATTAAAATTTCATGATGAGAAGGTGGTCTGAAAAAAAAATTGAGTCTTCTTAGAAAATAATGAAAAGTTATGTATTGAAGAAACATGCCTTCAGGCTTACCTCAGCTGTGGTTTCATCTAAAACATATTAAAAGATGAGAAAAGTTGAAATAATCTTAAATTGTTTTACTGTAATCCACAATAAAGCTTAAGAATACTTACAGAAGTACAAAAATATCTAAACCCATCAAGAAAAAAACAATTACCGGGAATGCAAAGTAGTTGAAAAATTTTAAATGTCTGCTCCATCTTAAGAGACAATTTTAAGAGAAAGAAAAAATAAGGCACTAATTAGGAACAGACATTGCAAACCATATATCAAATAAAGAATTTATAACTGGGATATATGTTTTTAAAACTCTAACACACTGATTTTTAAGAAAACTAATACCCCAGTAATAAATAGGAAAATGGTAAATTATTTAAACAGACATTTAACTACATTGAGATAGATATGCTAAGCACATGAGAAGATATCAAAATCATCTTTAATTTTCAGAAAAGTTGAAAATAAAAATGATAATGAAATACCAATGCACACTTTCTTAGTATGGCTAAAAATTAAAAGACTAACTATATCCATTTTGGGGAAATATATGAAGGACCAGGAGCTCTCATTGATGTAGGTAAGAATGCAAAATGATAAAACCAGTTTGGAAACCAATTTAAGTGTAAATAAATATGTACCATAGAATCTAACCTTTCCACTCCAAGAACTTTATTAAATACAGTAAAAACAATGTCTATTAAAAATATTGTATATAAATAACAGTTGTTGTCAAGGATGTGAGAAAAGGGAACTCTAGTGCATTGGTGGCAGGAATGCAGGCTGGTGCAGCCAGTATGGAAAACAATATGGGATTTACTCAAAAAACAAAAAATAGAACTGTCTTATGACCCAGCAATCCCACTGCTAGTATTATACCCCAAAGAATCCTGAAACACCAGTTTGGACGAACCTATGCACGCCACCTATGTTCTTAGCAGCACTATTTACAATAGCCAAGCACTGGAAACAACCTCAGAGCCCGTCAGTGGATGATTGGATCAAAAACTGTGGTACATTTACACAATGGAATATCACACAGCAGAAAGAAAGAAGGAACTCCTTCCATTTGCTATAGCATGTATGGAACTGGGGAGTAACATACTTAGTGAAATAAGCCAGGTAGCAAAATACAAATACCATCCGATCTCACTTAATACAGGAAACTAATGAACAGGACAAACAGACATGCAGAACAGAACCAGAGACATGAAAAAAAAGAACAGAATGATGGTATCCAGAGGGGAGGGGGAAGGCAGAGAGAGGGGAAAGAAGGGGAAGGGCTTAGACAAGAAGCTAATGTGAAAGACACATGGACATGGACAAGGAGGTAGGGATTAACTGTGGGAGGGGGTACAGGGGAGAGCAATGAAGGAAAAATGAAACAATTATAATACAATAACAATAAATTAAAAAATATATATTGTATATAAGGTTTCTTATATACAATTGTATATATTACTCTTGTACTGAGTAATGTTAGTTTGCATCTTATATGGACACAGGATATTCTAAATATCTTGCATTTGTATGGTTGTGATAAATTACATAAATTCAACAGTTAAAGGTATTTACCAGAGTAATTAATTTTATATCACTTAAATAGTAATACTACATCTATTTATTTTTAGTTTGTAAGTATGTAAACTTTTCAATAATTCACCCCAGTTTATGATTTGTTATGAGTAACGAATTCAGTAACAGATTCATGTGTTCATGAAGTTATCCAACTCCTTTTCTTTTCAATTATTGCTATTATCTGTATTTCTATTTTTATATTTTGGAATACCCAAGTGTCAGGACAGAAGTATTAATTCTATGATGAATATTCTGAGCAGTGGACATTTTTAAAGCTCCTTGTGAATTTGCAATTGTTCACTCAGTTTCAGAAATTATAGAAATCATGGAAAGTCAAATACAAGCCAGTGCATACTAAGAGCTGAGCATAAAAGATTTCCTTCCTCAACTAGCACAAAACAAAGTGATTTGAATTACAATTTTGGTTAAAAGAAATTTAGATGATAAAATAATCACAGCAAAAGATGTAATGGTCTTCTAAACTGTGTGATGTTCGTCTTTATCTCAAATAATTGCTCAAGCATCTACCAGCAACATAACTCCAAAAAGGCAAGCAAATGTTCAAGTTCCTGAACAAAAACTGCAATAATAAATAGTTATTATTCAATGCTTTTATATCATTGCCATGGTTGCGAGTAATTACAATGAAAGAAGTCTGATTTTGCAATATTTTTGTTATGAAAAGAGCTTGCTTATGTCTATTATATCTACAGTAAAATACCTTCCAGATAAGGCTTCAGAAGCAATAGCAAATTTCTGCAGCGACTCTCTTACTCAGTTGAGAGTTAATGAGAAAAATCACAGTTTACGGTTGAGATAATATAAATAGAAATTTTTGTGGATGCTTGCACAAAAATACAATGTTTTTTCTAAACTTGAAAGAGGACATGAATGATTATCATGAATATGTTGGGTGTCCTTCCTACATTCTGTGTAATATTTCTATAATAAAACCTGATGTCCTTTCTACTGACATTAAAGCTATTGTCATGAAATATTACTCTTACCTCATTCATACTGTTTGAACTAATTATATTTGTGGTTTTGTCGATATTTTGTATTGTTGAATTCACTTGCATTCAAAACTTCATAAGCTCTTAAGTAAATATAGTTGAGGGAAGTATCTATTTATTTGAAATATCAAAATCATACTTTAATTCTCAAGGCCCATAAATAATTGTTGATTTTTTAAAAAAATTTGTTGAGTAAAGCCTATTAATTTCTTGTACATAAGTTTCATCATCTCTTTAGCAGTAGGATTATGCAAATTGAAAGAAAAGCAAAGTCTGTTAATGAAGTGCTCCATTGCCTGAAACAAATTGTCAAATGAATTTAAAAATTGACCAAAAAATGATCCTTTTAAGTGTCAAGGCTGTCATTAAAAGAGATGACTTTACTAAAAAGAAAAAAAAAAGAAAAGGAAATGGATTCTAAATTTAAGTGAATAATTATTATGGCATTTTCTATGACTTTACTAGTTTTAAAATAAATTTTACTCCTTAAAGAGTTTTTTTTACATGGATGTTGCTATGTACTCTTCCAGCATGAAACATAAGACTATAACTGCAAGGAATTTTATATGCAAATGCTGCCAAAAAATCTTAGAGCAAATGAAATATTTTGAGAAATAAGTTAAAGAAAGAAACATGTAATTTAGATAATTATAATTCACTTCAAATAAATAAGGACTATTTTTTAGTATTAATGCAATATTATTCTTTTATGTAATTGTTCATGTAGATAAGCAATTAGAAGTGATTCAAGCTTTATTTTTAGTAACAAAACTGTAAAAACCCAAACATTTATTGTATTAGTCTGCTTATCTTCCATAACAAAATACCAAAAAGTGGATGGCTTAAAATATGAGTTTATTTCTTATAGGTCTGTAGGATTGAAAGTCCAAGTTCAAGGTGCCAGCCAGTTTGCTTGCAGGTGAAACTTTTCCTGGTTTGCACATAGCTGCCTTCTTATGTCTTCACATGGCCTTTTCTCTGTGCTCTTGTGGAAAGACAAAAGGAGAGAACTCTCCTCTGTCTCTTCTTCTAAAGCTGCTAAACATATGGAGTCAGGGGCCCGTTCTTTAACCTCACTTAACCAAATTACTCCTTTCGGGGCCCATCTCCAAATACAACACACTAGGAATTAGGGTTTCACACAGGAATTTGAGAAGGACACAACATTCAGTCTATACCAGCTATTAATAGATCAATGTGCACCGTGGTATACATGCATAACATGCTGTTATTTAGAAATATAAAGGAACTATTGATACATGCTTTAACAAAAATGAGTCGCAAAACAATTATGCTGATAAAGGAAGTCAGACAAAAAAAAAAAAAAAAACTACTGAATTATTCCAGCTATGTTAAAGTGCAACTGATTACAGTAATACAAGTAGCTCAGTGTTTGCCTTTCAATGAGAAAGGGGGATGTGGAAGTGTAGAAAACAGGAATTATAAAGGAGAGTGAGAAAAACTTGGAGGGTGGTAAATATGTTTGTTGTTTTAATTGTGGAGTTTGTCCATATATATTTCACATATAACAATAAGTTTATAAACATTTTGTATGGGCCATCATCAATACCTAAGAACCACTGTTAATGTTGCAAGCTGGGGTCTGGCCTAAAATTGGGCAGAACTGAGCTTTTATCGAGTTTCAGAGATTTGAGCTTGCACAAGCCCAATGTCTTTGTATGATAGAATTCTCATAGGTTTTCTTCGTCAAAAACTGCACCTCCCTTATTAAAAACACCTGCTGCTTCTATATATTTTGCCATAAAATTAAACCATGGGATTCTTTCTAACTGGCACAATTGCACAAGGAACTTTTTTTTTTAATCCTCACTCGAAAACATTTTTTCATTGCTTCTAGAGAGAGAGTAAGGGAGAGAGAAATTGAAAAAAAAACATCTATGCGAGAAAGATGCGTCAATTTGTTGCATTGTTCATGCACCCGAACTGGGGTATGTGCCCTGACCAGAAATTGAACCTGAAACCTTTCAGTTACCGAATGACACTTCACCAACTGAGCTACACCAGCAAGGGCAAGAAGGACAATTTGGATTTGAAAAAATTACTTTAGGGAAAATTTGAATATAAACAAGACTTTTATTTGAGAGATGGCTTAGGAAAAAAGGAAGGAAGGAAGAAAGGGATCAAACTATATTATTGTCTTCATTCTTTAATCAGTTTGAGGAGGCTCCCAATATGCACATTAAACTCAAACATTGACCCATTTTATCTAAGGTGGCTGGAAATTGGGAAAACCTAAAATCACTTCATTTGTTATCACCGAAATCATGTTTCCTTCCTTGTTTTATCTTTCTTTTTTGTCCTCTTCCTTTTTCTGAACCAGTTACCACCTCAGTGCCCTCTAAGAATGCAACTTCTTTGTGGAGAATATACTGGTTATTCTGTGAACTTAGATCCCTGCACCATTGTTAAAAACTCCCTAAATATAAGGACTTAAAAACTTTTTTATTTAAGAGTTCAGATTTGTTCTGGGCTCAGACTCTCTAAAATCTATTGATCACTACCAATTAGGATACGTTTTGGTGGGCTAAGGTTATATAAAATTTAGTTTGAGAAAAATTAATTGTCATAACACTGGATATTTTTATGGTCTTGATGGTGGTGATAACTTTGTGGGTACATATTTTAATTTTTAAATTACAAGTATATTTTAGTTAAAAATTTACATTTTATGTGTATATAATATGCATATGTAAACTATATATATGTATTATTTATATTAGATTTAATATATATAAACATATTCATAAACAAATTGATAATAAGTGGGTATATATTGATAAAAGAACATAAAACTAAGATTTAATAGAATTAAAAATTTTTTTATCTGACACTTGCAAGTCTTGTTATCATGATTAACAGTGTTTAACATCTTAGTATGAATATTTCTGTTCTCAAAAATTTAATAAGAAAAAAATTATAACTAATACACCCTGATTTCTTCTTGTTCTTTAAAAATTATGCTGATTATAACAATACAATGTTTTAATTAACAAATTATATTCCTCTACAAATGAAGGATATTATTATTATTAAGTGCACTATGAACATGTGACAGTAGCTTTCATGCAACCACCTACAATTATTATAACTATTCTTGAAAAATAAATAATGCATGCATTTTACCTTTCCCAATTTTTACTGGATGTAATACCATTTCTTCTTGTACATGTGCTTTGGCTTGAAATATATAATTTTCTATTTCCATAGGCTGAAACTTTAACTTGGCCAGAAACCAACAGCTAATTTTTCTTAACTCTCACCTTCTGCATTTACGCTGAGAACTCATCTATTCAATCCTCAGGCAGTTTTTCCTTCCAAATCTGTCTCTTTCCCTTTACTGATTCCCAGTGATTTCCCCAGGGCTTGCTTAGGCCATCTCCTACTGTCTAATCTTGAGTCACCTCAAGAACTACAAATTCTGTGGATTTCTTTTGTCCAGATTTCTTTCAATCACAGAAAGTCTTATTCTTTTCATTTTGTTCTTCTCCTAGAGTATTTACTTCTGACCCCTTACATTGAGTTTCAGCCCAGGGTGACCTCTTTATTCTCTGAATTCTAGTAATCCCTAAAGTCAGAGTCTAATTCTTTAGCTCTTAATTGGTTTTCACTCACTTTCTACAGGTTTTAAAGACACCATTTTATATTTTGCTCAAATTTAGAGGTCCTTTGCTTAGCTATGGCTATAGATTCTGCACAAATACTACGATGATTGCTTCAACTAATTTGTTACAAGTCTAAATGTATTCATAGCATTTATAACTACTTACTGATAAAAATGTATAAATTTGCAGACACATGTTTGACTTGATGTAGATGCAAATTTGATAAAAATTAAAAAAGAGTAAATAAAGTCAGCTATATCATATAGAAAATAGCTCTTTCCCAGTGGTTTATGCACAAGCAAGTTGCTATCTGGTAAGAAATTGAATATTCAATAGCTGGATAAAGAGAGGGCAACAGAGGGTAATCAAATGGGCTGTAAAACTCCCATTACTAAGAACGTATAATATATACTAAATTACCTATAAACCACTATTAAAAGTTTATGTTTTAAATTATTATGCTCCTTATAAAGATCCCAAATCCCTTTAATTACCTTACTCAATTCTGCTCCTTCTCCCATTACTCAGAAATTTACATATTTAGTACACTTTTCATTATGTAACAATCAGGTTAATATGCAACATTTTGTGACATTGAAATTTGATTTCAATTGAAACTGACAGCTATTGATATATGGTAGGGAAAGGGATATATTAAAAAAAAAGCTCTAGAATTGAATTTAAATTTTTATATTTTCTAAAATATCTTTTAAAGATATCAATATATGATTTGGTGATAATCTGAATGTGAAGTTTAGAAATATTTGATTAATATGAAAAATGTATTTATTACATGGGGTGAGATAAACTATCAATAAAGTTTAATTTACATTTATTTTTAGGTCTGTATATATAAGTAAATGTTTAAGCATGGCTTTGCCAGGTTCTTTAATAAACTGCATTTTTAAGTTCTCTAATTATACCATTTTATAGATGATAGTAGGCTAATCATCTAATTCTGAGTTCTATATTTCTCAACTCAGAATTTTAATTTTTTAACATTTATATTTAATTTTTAGAGAGGGAGAGAAACATTGATGTGAGAGAGAAATATCTACTGCCCTACTTCTGTACGTACCCTGACTTGTGACTGAACCCACATTCCAGGCATGTACCCTGGCTGAGAATCAAACCCACAACCTTTCATTTTGTGAGACGATGTCCAACCACATGAGCCACCCTGGCCAATACTCAACTCAGCTTTTTAGATTCAAATCCCTTAGATTTTCATTCAAATCTCAGCTCCACAGTTCACTAGCTCTGAGCATTGGGCAAGCCAATCATTCTTTGCCTCAATATTTACATCTATAAAATGGGCTTATAATTATTTATTAACCTCATATATTTCTCAGAAGAATTTAATAAAAATATATGAAAATGCTTTTAAATGTTCCTAGCAGATGATTTTATATTAAGAAATTTTAGCTAGTGTCATTATTATTATCCCTGTCAACGTAAGAAATGTCCAAACCTGTAGAGAACTTGTATAAGAATTTATTTGATAACATATGCCAAGAAGCAGGATTGCAAGTACTCCAGAGAATAACAGTTTTCTAGCTTGTTCTATGAATTTGAAATTAAGGAGGAAAAGTAAGGAAGATTACATGGAGGTGGGAAAATGTAAAGCTATTATTAGATTACATGCTAGTTAACAAGATTATGATCTTTTTTGAGGGTGGTTTATTTCAAAGTTATGTTAACCTATAGGGTCAGCAAACAAAACACAGGTAATACTTAAAGGAACTAAAAAAGTTATATGCCTGGGTCATGACCTGCCCACTGAAGAATTTTTGATCAGATGGTTACCATTGGTATTTAGTTAACTAAATTGGTGAGAGAGAGAGAGAGACAGAGAGAGACAGAGAGGGAGAGCGCAAAGTGAATTAGACGTTTAATTTGAATTTAATAAACTAGGGAGCATAAACCTATTAGCTTCACCAGGAAGTTACTACTTTATACCCCAGGGGAACACATCATTGCTTCACCAAGAAGATTAACAGTCCTCCCTTCCCGCTCCAGTGCCAGATAGCCAAAGAAGCCAGACACATGCGCAATAGAAGTCAAACTGGCACAGGGGGAAGTGCTGGACCATAGATACCTGTTAATTTAATATAACCCCAGGAAAAGCAAGGGATTATATATCTCTTCTCCCTCTCTTCTCTCTCCCTCCCTCCTGCTTTTCCCTCCTAAACCATCTAGATGCTGGATGCTGGACTGGATTGAACTTCAATATGGAGCAGAAACTCTGAACACTGGCATTTGTGTTGGTCCTATTAAAGACAAGATTGGACCTTCTGAGATGGGCAGAAATGATACATTGAGATGTTAGGAAGGGAACCCCCTTAATTTTACATCATCAATGAAGTTTGTTTACCACAAAGCCCCACCCTCCCATGTGGGTCTCAGGAAATTCTTCTCCTTGTGATGCACAAGAACTCTACTTCCATTGATAACAGCATCACCCAGTGAGGTTACTTTCCAAAGAACCTTTCTTTCCCTCTACATTGTTATGGATTATACATCAATTTTTGCTACAGTGATTAACTGGCCTTTCCCGAAAGAAATTTTATACCATCACAAAATTATGAATTGATAATTTTTCACTCAGAAAAGCTGTTAATCAATATTAAATTTTTCTTATAACATGATTTTCTCTTCTTTGTATTGAAAATATTTAATTTTTAAAAAAGACTTCTGCTTATGTAACTTTCTTGACCACACATCTGTTTCATTTGGGCATCCTAGTCAGTTATCCTATCTTTGCCAAAATAAAGGCAAGCAGACTTTTTTCATGTGATTGACCCCAAACTAATGTTAGTGAACTATGAGACCCTCTTTCCCTTTCCATAAAGATTCTATATTCTCTTATCCAGACTCGCAACTTATTAATTTTTTTTGCTAAGCTCATTTCTCACATTTCAAATATAGCGCACATAGATAAAATTTATATACTCATGTACACTGTTTATTTTGGGGGCTTTTTGTTTTCCAATCATGTACATGAAGGTAATTTATGATTACTGAAACAACTTGGGGGAGCTTTTACCAATAGGAGCAGTTAACAAATGTTGGTGACAGCACACTATATTTTATGTGTCCAAATTGTGACATTGGTACACCTGAAAGCTTTTTTTTATCACAACCATGATGGAGAAAAATTCGTATTTCCTCCACTTTTCTAGGAGAAAGGTCAAGTAGTTTAGTAACATGTATACCTCCTGTATAACAGGAGATACACAGGAAAGCTGAGTAACTCCTAAAATATTTCACATCACCACTTAAGTGCCATCTTCAGCTAAAGACAAAAGAAGGATATTGGGAGGAAGGAGCGGGAAGCCAGTTACAGAAGATTATCAAGAAAAACAGAACAAGGGTGACTTTTTTTTTTTAAATATTTTATTCATTATTTTCAGAGAGAAGGGAAGGGAGGGAAGAAGAAAGGGAGAAAAACATCAATGTATGGTTGCCTTTCACCTGCCTCCAACTACAGACCTGGCTGGAGACCTGGTTTGCATCCTGGTTATGTGCCCTTACTAGGGAATGGAACCAATGATCTTTGGGTTCCCAGGCTGGCACCAATCCCTGAGCCACACCAGCCAGGGCAGGGTAGCTTTTTATGCAGAATTATATCCTTGCCTTCTCCACTGATAAGGGCTTCTAGAGATTTGATCTTCTCCTCTTCCTGGTACTTAGAGGGAGATACACAAATGCAACTCTCCCTTATAAATATTAATGTCTCTTTCAAAAGTAGAAGTTCTTCCTTATTTGTATTTTTGTTGTCATTGTTTTTTTTTTTTAATTTTATTGTTGTTGTATTACATCCATCCCCTTTTTGCTCCCCTCTGTCCCCCTCCCCACCCACCCATTACCCCCAAAGTCAATCCCACCTGTTGTCCATGTCCATGTTTCCTTTATACTAGGTTCTTGTCTAAGCTGCTCCCCTTTCTTGCCTCTGCCTCCCCCCTCCCCCCAACCCCTTTCCCCCTGACCACTGAAGGCCTATTCACTGTATTCATATATTTGGTTCTGTTTTGTTTGTTGTTAGTTTTGTTCATTATTGTCCTGTAATGGGTGAGATCATATGATATTTGTCCTTCACTGACTGGCTTATTTCACTAAGCATAATACTCTCCAGTTCCATCCATGTTGTTGCAAAGGGTACAAGTTCCTTCTTTTTTTCTGCCATATAGAATTCCATTGTGTTTTTTAATAACCAGCTCGAAATAATCCTTATGCCAAGGAGGCATATCTGGAAGTGGCATATTCAACCCTCCTTCACAGCATTCAAGAAAAAACCCTCAATTTTATATGAGGGTCATTCTACAGGATGATCGAAATTTTCTAGATTCATTAAGAGATAGAAATCAGGATAATGTTATTTGGTATGTGAGTGTCATGGCCTTTCTCATTTGTAAACTCCTCTCATCGGCTTTTCCATATTCATTACAGAATAAAAGGCAATAGGATAATGGGTGGAATTGAACATGATATTTATTCAAATCTTCTTGGGGTTGTAAAAAATAACTAGGTAGAGAAAACTTTGTTCTTCTTAATGAAGTCTCTGTATTTATGGTGGATCATTTTAATTAATGCATAAAGTTCCAGTTAAACTTATAAAAAAATCTTTAAAACATTTGGCAGAATGATAATTTATCGTAATCAAACTTCTAATCATAGAAGAAGCACGGTGTTTTTATTATGTGCTGTTTCACAAGCTGTGCTATTACATCCAAGGCAATAATACAGAACACATTTCAGCAGCCTGGGTTTATCTGATTCAATGCAAGGTTTCACACATGACAGATTGTAAATTATTATTGTGCAGCTCTGTCATATAATCAGCTACCATTATCGCATAGTAACCACATGGAGCTATATTTTAAATGGATTTCAGAAAACAAAATAAAGCAAAGCAAAAATCCTCATTGAAGCAGTTTTTAAGCTAGAAAACATTACCCTATGTTTAATATTTTAATGATTTATTTTATAAAATGCTGGCTTTCCAGTATCTATATTCTGAACATTGTTATAAGCTCAGGCATGTAGAAACATTAGAAACATTAAAATTCATATCTAAATATCTTTACAGGTTGGGGAATGGAGTGAGAGTAACACTTATATCCAATTCCCAGCTGTTTCAGTATAGGCAAAGCCTTGCTTATATCTAAATATGTTATTCCTGATGTTCCAATAGGAATTTTTATTTACATAGATTAAATTTTTGCATTGAAAATTAATAAACTCATTAAGTATACTCTAAGGAAATCTAGAATGCAGTTTGCTTTTTACATCAGCTCATTTCTGAACCAGATTTATAACACCACTAAGAAAGGAATAGGAAAGTGATTTTATTTTAACAGTTTTTTTTCTTAGAAGAGTTTGTGAGGGAACTCATTGGAAAAGTTTGCTCAAACTTCTACATCTTTTAGTGATCCCTACTGCCCCCTGCTGACTAATCACAGAAATAGATAATTGCTTTCCTTTGGAAATTTACACAAGTGACTAATTGAGAGAGTAATGGAAAATTGATGATAGATAGAAATATGATAGATGATAGATGATATAGAGAGATAAATACATAGATAAATAGATATATAGATGATAGAGACATACTCTATAGACTATAGATGTGGATATTGTATGCATATTTACCCTCCCATTGCTATGTATAAAAATATCATTTTTGTATCTAAACTCTAAAACACCCGTATATAACTTGTTTTCTGTGTGTTCGCAATTGATTTTCTAATATCCTCCCTTTGATCCAATACATTAAGTTGTGCTATAAAGCCAAATCTAATAAAACTTAATTAGAGGAGACCACTTGAAGTGTGAAGAGCTTAATGTTTTAGGACAGTTTAACAAGATTTATTGAGTAAATAAAAAATGTGTTTTCACCGAAAGTGGGTGTTTCATGGTGTTGAACTACTGATAATCTCTAGGGAATGATTCAATGGTTCAATATATGTAAGAGATGGATGTGCATGGCGCATTTTCAGATGGCTAAAAAGAAAACCAAAACATATTAATCTCTTATTTTTTTAATATTGCACAAAATAATCAAGTTTTTATTCTTTATGTCATTTCCTAGTATTTTGAGCAGATTGAGAAAATTAATATTGCTTTTAACAATTTAAATGAAGATTAATGAAATTTTTATTTTCTTAACACTGATTAATCTGTAAAATGGAGCTTATTTCAACTACACTAAACAGTTGCTGAAAAAAGTAATTTCCAAATTCAGAACACAAATCTAAGTTACAGGAGAGAGGATGTCTTAACAAATTACTACTGACACTTTCAATAACTAGGGTCCAGAGGGTATCAAGTTCAAAGTACACTCTAATAAGGCTTCTGAGAAGTCAGTAACCAATTTTAATATAACAGTTCACTTTCTCTTCATCCTGAACTATTAACACAAGAACTGTGCCTTACTAAGTGAAAATAATACTTGTATTGACAATGATTTTGAGATCATTTATAATTATAATGTCCCAAACTATATCACTTGGAAAACCTATGAGAATATGTTATTAAAAATACTTAAAGGAAATAAAATCTTAGCCAAAAGAATAATGTAGTAATAATTATTAACTTATAAAAATAATTATTTTCATTTACTTCTATTTATAGTTACTTTAAAAGATTGCATATTTTATAAATTAATCATTTTAATTAAAATAATTAAGTATTAATAAGTAAACATTCCAAATTATGAATATAAAATCAATTTTTCTTTAAATGAGGTAATTGGTACTTAGTTATATATGCAGATAAAGGATTATCAAGGATTATAAGTAAATGCATAACAAAGAATTAGATATATAATCATTCTATATATTACAATTATTATATATAAGTACTAATGTATTTTTGTTTGAGCAAGATGCTAATATCAATAAGCATATAATTACTATCTACCATAGGCAAATATTTGAAAGCTACAAATATTTGAAAGCTACAGTAGCCTATGATTCAAACTTTCTCATGAAATTGGGAGATATAGTTCTGCATATTTCATGCTCATGACACAAAAATTTTGCACAAAATTATGAATTGGTTTTGGATTACTCAGTCAGAATAAAAGCAGAAGTTATGGGAGAAAAATTTACAAAGCTGCAATACTTATCCCAACATTCACTTTACACATACTTTTCATTAAGAATACCAATTAACAGCTCTGGCTGGTGGCACAATGGATAAGGAACCAGCCTGCAATACCCAAAGGTCAGTGGTTCAATTCCCAGCCAGGGCACATAACTAGTTGCAAGCCAGGTCTCCTACCAGATCTGTAGCTGGAGGCAGGTGAAAGGTAACCATACATTGATGCCTCTCTTCCTCTCTGCCTCTCTCCCTTCCTCTCTCCCTAAACATAACAAATAAAAATAAATTAAAAAAAAAAAGAATACCAATTAAATTTGTTTAACTCAAACAATGGTAAAAGATTATGTCTGTGTGAGTCTGTGTGTGTATGTGTGCAAATTGAACACATTCAGGATATTTAATTCATCTACATATTATAAATTATTTTAATATTTATCTGTAGCTAGGCAAATATTACTCAACTGATGTATTTTCTGAAGAAAAGGATGGTGATAAAATTGTAATATTCAAGCAAGCATCTAGCTTTCCTGAAATCAGTTTCAAAATTTTACTGTTTTTACAGAATGTAAAAAAATAAAATACAAAATACTCTAAGAACCAGAAATATAAATGTGACTCTCAATAAAGATGCTGAGAATTCAAAACAGACAAAAGTGTCTGGTTGAAGCACACTGTAGGGTAATTTATTATTTCTATCAACACTACAGGTAATGCTTTTAACTTAATAAAATAATTAAAGAAATGCTTTATAAGCACTGGTTTAGACATTAAGAATACTAGATTCTAACACTGCCATGTGTTTTCTTTTTTATATCCTCACTCTATTATGGTAACATGATAACATTTACATTTTAGTACTTGTATAAAGAATGATTCATAATATGGATCTACTGATATTTTTGTAAAATGTAAAACAAAACATTTAAAATACTGGGCAGTTGCATTATTTAGACAAGACATCTTTATCTTTTTATCTGTTTCAATCTTTTTATGGTTAAAAGTTGCATGAATTTCACCTAGCTACAAAGATCCTATGGGTATTGTTTGATTTCTCTCCATTCCAAAACATTGCTTGGAAATAACACTTATTGCAATATTTGGAAAATATTGTTATTTACACTTTTTAGAAAATTGAAAAGGAAAAACAGAAATAAGTTGTCTATCAAATCAGCAGCAGACATGACACAGATCAAGGTAAGCTTGAAGTTGTACTACTTTCTCTTCTCAAATGGTGTAAGTGATTTTCATTTCATCCCATGTGTCCAGCCTGAAAAGAAGCTAAAGTTAACAGATATATACATATTGGCTCAATTACATCTGGATCCTAGTTCTACCACCCACCAATAAGCTGTTCCCAGCTGTGAAGTCAAAATGTAAAGTGTAAAACACATGGGTAATGTGTTCTGTTATAACAGCATGTCCGAAATAAACTTTTTTAAAACTTGCTTTTTTAAAAGCAAGGTTGTTGGAGCATAGAGAACATTATATGGATGATTTTTAATACAATAAATATTTTTATGATAAAGCCATATGTGGTTTACCAAATACATAAGAAACAACAGGAAAACTGTGAAGAGAGCTGTCTCACACCTTAGGTCTCTGATTTAATCATAATTGCTTGAGATTTGACTCTAGAGTTATTTTTATCAAAATGATGTTCTTTGACATGAAGAATATAAATATGTGAAAATATGTAATTTAGGATATGTTATATATTTTGAATAAAACATGTTCACGGAGTAAAACTTACAGGTTAATCAAGTAATGGTTGAATTGTAGAAAGGAAACTGTCCAGGCGCTCCTTAAGGAAACTGGGAAACAGCAACCTTATCTTTCTTTCTTTTCTTTTTTTAAAGATTTTATTTATTATTTTTAGAGAGAGGGGAAGGGAGGGATGCAAAGAGGGAAAGGCACATCAATGTATGGTTGCCTTTCACCTGCCTCCAGCTACAGACCTGTTTGGAGACCTGGCTTGCAACCTGGTTATGTGCCCTGGCTGGGAATGGAACCAGCAACCTTTGGATTCGCAGGCTGGCACATATCCACTGTGCCACCAGCCAGGATGCCTTATTTCTCATAATGATTACAATGGAAGTGGATGGCTCCCAGGTCCTAAAGAAAGACAGCGCTGCCTTGTAGAATATTTACATTCCAAATACATAGACAAAAATGACCATTTAAAGCTTTCTAAATAACTGCTCCAAGGAAAAATAGGTCAGGAGCTTTTCTTAGAAAGAAACCTTTCTGATGTCTCATGACTGAGAAGGAATGTTAAAAGTTCTCTTGGTCAGTGGATAGAGTGCAAAATTTGAACAGCATGAATTATAATTATAATGCTAAAATAGTAAAGCTATCTTGGGTAAATATTAATGTTTTGTTTAGGATTCAAATTTTACTTTAGATAGGTAGTAATTCAGAGCTTCTCTTTTTTTCTATCTTGCATATCTGTGTGTAATTAATTCTGTTAGGAGGATGTTGGGTTGTATTTTTCTCTAGTGAAGCACATAATACAGAAGAATGTTCTTCTGATATTTTTATTTTTTATTTTATTTTTTAAAAGATTTTATTATTTTTTAGAGAGAGGGGAAGGGAGAGAGGCAGAGAAGGGAGACAAACATCAATGTACAGTTGCCTTTCACCTGCCTCCAGCCACACACCTGGCTGGAGATCTGGCTTGCAACCTGGTTATGTGCCCTGATTGAGAATCAAACCAGCAACCTTTGGGTTTGCAGACTGACACCTTATCCACTGTGCCACCAGCCAGGGCAGACAACAATATACTTAAAGAAAGAAATAGATGGTATGGAAACTTAGAATAAGAATAGAAAACTGAGTAATTTTGAGATAAAGCCTGGGAACTTCCTGGACATTTTATCTCCATAAGGTTATGCAAATAACAAAAACAAAATTCAATAAACAAGTAAACCATAACACCAGTCAAGGAAAAAACAATAAAGACTTTACTTAATTTCTTTACTAGCACAAAGGAGAAAGCAAGAGAGAAAAATATCAACACTTCAAGTTCATTATTATTTTTCCTGGGTGCCCAAGTTCCTTGCCTATCCTTTGAAAATCAGTCCTTGCTTCTGTAGAAGAGGGAAAAACTTTCCCCTCACTTCCTCTGGCTCTTTTTGCCTGGTTGATTAATCAAAATGACATAAGACTGAGTAACAGAAGAAAGCCATATTTAATTGTGTGAGCGCAGAAACCCTACATGACAGTCAGAGACTCCATTTATGTAGTATATGAGAAGTTCGGGAAAAGAAAGGTAAGTGAGGTATATATATGACCCAGGGAATAGTAATAGGGCCTAGGGCTTCAGAGAGGAGGAGGGTAATTCACAGCAAGGTAAGAACAGATGTTCAGTAATTAGATGTTTTCCCTGCCAGATCATTAGGTCATAAAATTTTATTTCTGGCAGTAACTCATTATGGGCAATGCCCCCAATTTAAATTCTTTAAGGGAGAGGTAAAACTTTCTATTAAGCCCAAGGGTATCTATCCATTGCCTTCAGCCCAAGATAATACATACACACCCTCAAAGTGGCACATGTTGGCATATCTATCTAAACTTCATCACTTTGAAAATGGTCCAAAAATCATCCGGCTGTAGCGTTTCCAAGGTTCTTATGAATAAGACTGAATTGAAGACATCAAAGGTCATTGGAGTAAATGACAATAATAATGCTGTGGTAATATTGATAATGAAGCATATAATGAACTGGACTTCTTTGGGAGATCCTCAGTGACCAAATAGAGAATTGCAAATAAAGTGGAAATTTAGAGAGGCTTACTCAGGGATAGAAAGAAAAAGCTATTTTAAAAGGTAAAATTTCAAGTTTGTTGCCATTTAATGTAATGAGATTCTACTCTCAACTGAAAATCTATTAACAGACAGAAATAATTTAAATAAGGAGAAAGTCTATAAGATGAGATAGCAAACTCCATATTTCTCTTCAGTCCTAAAAAATCACAATGAGTCCCTTTCAATTACTGGTGCATTTTGAACAATTCAACCAATGTAGTCATTTTAAGCCAAGAACATTTTCCTTGAGTATACCAAATTAATTTATTGTTAAAATGTGTTTGAATTATCATTAAACAAATTAACAAGTATATTTTATTATTTAAATGTATGTCTATGAGTTTTTGTTTATTCAACCTTAATTTACAAATTTTTTCTTTGTATATAATGATGCAAATCGATCTCTCTACCTTTGTGTGTTTACAGCAAAATGACCATTAAACAACTTTTAAATGGCAACAATAATAATTCATCTAAGTAATTATATTTCGTTCTTAGAAAAATGTTCTTTATCACAAAAATCTCTTTGAGAAAGCCACTTTTCCACTAAGTGTTGTTTTCCATTGTTGTAAATAGATACCTACTTTCACCATTGACCAATCTGTATAACTTCAACAACTTCTTTCTGAACTTGAGTTTTTATATTGGTAAAATGGTGATTGCTGCCATTCTTATATGGTTATTCCAAAGGTATATTAATTTATTAAGATTTTGCCAAGGTAGGAATGGGAGTTGGGATGGGTTATCATTTAGCAAAGCTCATTGCTGTTCACCAAAGAAATGAATAACTAGAAATGACTGTCAAAATCATCACTAACAGAGAAAGAATTACAGATCGATCATAGAGTATAATGATTAACAAATTGTTAAACCATGGCAGTGTTAGAATCTAGTATTTTTACTGTCTAAACCACTGCTTATAAAGCATTTCTTTAATTATTTTATTAAGTTAATAGCATTAACTGTAGTGTTGATGAAAATAATAAATTACCCTACAGTGTGCTTCAACCAGACACATGATAACAAATGTTATCATGTTACCATAATAGAATGAGGATATAAAAAAGAAAAAGACAGAAAAACTTAATCCTTAATCTTCTAAAGATACAAATCAGATAAAGCAACAAAACACTAAAAAATAGTTGTTAGCATAGAATAAGAGAATTTTTAAGAGGGTCAACTAATACACACTGAAGAAAGTAAGGGAACAAGAGTGATTTCTTGAAAGAGGTAAATTGTGAAAGATAAGCAAGAGGTTTTTGTTTTGTTTTGTTTTGTTTTGTTTTTGCAGTGAATAATGGAAAGAAGGGTTTTCATATCAACAGGCAGTATGTGTAAATAGTCAGAGAAGAACATCAGTCACAGAACAATTTAGTGGTTCTCAAAGATAGCACCTCTCATAATGGAACAATAGCACCAGCACTATTACCTAGGAACTTTCGAGAACTGTAAATTGTTCACTGCCACCTTGGATGTAAAGACAGAAACTCTAGGCACTGGGCTCAGCGCTTTGTGTTTTAACAAGCTCTTCAGGATTCTTGTGCATGCAAACATTTAGGAACCTCTTATATAGATTTTGCATGTTTATCAATCAACATCATTTGCACAATGAAACAGGAAATGCCTCAAGTTTCCCAGGCTCGGTTAGTCACTGATGCAAGTTCTGTCCCTGGTATATTCATCACTTCCAGTAGGTTTACAAAAGTGGGCTCAGCAGAGAAATAGCTTAGGAGATTTGAATGTGATACCAGCGGTTGTTTGAAAGGCTCCCCTTTCTAGCAAAGCTCTTCCTTGATTTAGAGAACTTGTATTTTCCCTGACAACCTCTGCTCCTTGCACCTCCCCATCCCCCCACCCTCGGCAAATATAGAGTACTGTAAGGAGGAGGAAGGACAATTTCTTAGGAATGCTTTCCATGATGTTTGTGGTTCAGGAAGGTCAGTCCAAAGCACACATCTAAATGGAATGATGGGAATCCCACTACTTCTTTACTTGTAAGTGTTCCCAGTAGCTCCAATCTTCTACTGCTACTGAGTGGTGTTACTCAGCTGTGTCTCTTTCCTGTTTTATTCAATACTGAACCTTTGGAACCTTTGAGGAATGAATAATGTTTCAGGAAGGCAGTATTTAGCCACAGCAGAATTAATTAGTAGGAAACTTAAGAATCCCCTTTGGTAGTTCTTTGATAATTCCAGTTATAAATAATCTTTTAAAAACAAATTCATTGGAAGACTACAATTCATGAGACTGCTTTTTCTTTACATAAGCTTGCAAACTAATGATATCAAAGTAATGATGAATGTACAAGATGAAATTATGACATTTCATATAGTATACTTTGTGAATTATAAAAATGCCTAAAAATCTAGGCAAGTCAATAAAAATGTTATTTACAATGAAAATAACCAAGCTAGGAATAAAGGTTTTCTTTCAGATGTTTTTGAAAATAATTTTGATCTAAAATTGTAGTCAAATGTGCATTAGAAAGACAATAGGTTATAAAGCTAAGTATACTGGTTTTGAATAGCTGTTCCATTATTGTTTAGCAGTATGATTTTTTAAAAGTTGTTCCATTACCAAATTTTAGCTATAAAACTGGAGATAATAGTTATCTCACAAACTTTTGAAGGTAAATTCAATAAAGTTTGCAATGTATGTGTGTAGCCTTTGTTATTCCTAATAATTGAAGTATTTAATACATATTAGTTAACATCCTTCTGTTTCACAACGCTATTTCCATGATCTATAATATTTCCAGTAATGGCTAGGCTCAGTTTCCTATTGCTACTGTAACAAATTATCGCAAACTGAGTGGCTTAGGACAACTCAAATTCATTATCTTATAGTTCTGGGGGCTAGAAATCGTTAACTCAAGTCGTTGGCAAGGCTGCATTTCTTCAGGAAGCTGTATGGAAGAACTTGTCTCCTTGCCTTTTCCGGCTTCTAGAGGTTGCGTGCAACTTCAGCTCTCTCCTCTTCTTTTGTCACATCGCCTCTTCTGATTGACTGCCCAAACTCCTCTTTTCATTTTCACGACCCATGTTTCTGTCCTGGCCCACCCAGGTAACTCGGGGTATTCTTTCCATCTCAACGTCATTAATCACATCAGAAAAAGATCTTTTTCCATGTAAAGTCACATATTTCCAGTTTTCAGGGATTAGGGCATGGACATCTGTTGGGGAACATTATACTGCCTACTACAGGCTAATTTAAAATAATAGCATTAGAAAAGTGTTACAATAACTAAGTTAAAATAAAATAAATGATAAAAGATTAATTTTCTTTGTTCCTGACGACTTCTCCTCAGTTCGAATACTTGGAGACCAAGAAGTGCAATTATATTTATTTTGAGGTGAATTTTGAAACTGAAGAATTAATAATAGATGCTTTAATTACAAAAGCAAATAAATGAACAATTATCACAAACATAATAGTTTTTAGATAGCTAACATACAAAACAAAGAAAAGAAAACACTAGAAGAATGGAAAACATATTAGTCTCTAAAGGGGTTTCAATAGAAAAAAAATGCAAATACTCGCATAGGATTTCCATTAGTATAATAAAAGCCAATTTTAACTGTTTTGAAATTGACTTGCAATGCAATGTTAAAAACACCCTGAGTTCAACTTGACTGAGGAATTTGCTCTTCTTCACTTGACATCTCAACAAAGAGAAAAATGTGTGTGATAAGAGGATTACAGTAGTATGCTTTTTAAGCTGTTGTGTGGTAAGAAAAATGTGCCAAAAGCATAGACTGGGAGAAAGAAAAACATATTTGAATATAATCATAGCTTTGTGTATGCTGAGTTAATGCTAAAGCATATACGGATAGCTGTCATTTCTGAAAATCCTCCTCAGTTTAGGTCTAAGAATAAGGCTCCCTTAACTGTCACTAACTTTATTTCTCTCAAGGCTTGAAAAAATCTCCATTAACTGCTTTAACTTTTTCTAATCTCAACATCTAATATTCTATTTAAAATTATTCCTGTTGGATTGCCTTTACATACAGGGTGGAGCAAAAGCAAGTTTAAAATTGTGAGCATGTGAAACACAGAAGTTATTCTTTTATTATTCATAATTGTTACATTATTTAATAACCAAACATATAGAAGAACATGTAATTGAGGAAGTATAATATGATGATTTATAAAAATATGAAAAAAAAAGAAATGAGCATATTTTTCTTATAGGAAAGCAAAGAAAGCTTTATAGAGAATGTTTACACAGCCTTGAAGAATGAAGGGAAGGATAACCGAAAAGGATGAAGACACTGCAGGAAAGAATAGCATGTTCAGTATCATGGGGATGAGAGAGAACATGGTTTCAGGATATAGTCTAGAGCAGAGCATCAATAAAGCAACTGATGGGAAATGTTTTTAAAGGCAAGCAATGGAAAATATTGTAGGAACATGTCTGAATTGCTATGAAGTTTAAATATGGTCTTCAGAGGACAGGCATAAATAATAGCAGAAGCATTATGGAGGATAAATTAGAATTAAGAATTTGCATACTTGGAGTGAAGGTGGCTACCTAAGAGATTCTCGGAAATTGCAGTAGGAACATGTCATTGAAAATACCTTAAAAAGCAATATTTTGGGGATAGAATCATGCATTAATTTGTCAGGTGGGTAACAGGAAGAATGACATTTAGGATAATTGTCAGATTCCTACCTTGGACCAGTGATGATTACACTTACCGAGTTAGCAATGCAGATTTTGGGAGTCAGTTAATGTTAGGTTCTATTTGAGATGTATCAAATATTAGATATTTTGAGGACTTCCAACTAAAAATGTTTAATTGCTTAGGTATTATAAGTTTAATCAAGAATTATTAGTGTATATGTTAAAATAATGAATGTAGATACAATGGTCTTGGAAAAAAGTGTGCAGCAAGGTTAAGAATAGAACTTTGAAAACAATACAAAAATAGAAACTATTGGACAATAGTAATTTTATTTTCAGCAGAAAATATATTCCAAAAGACTATTCTGTTTTGTTTATTTTTAAACCTTGTGCTAAAGTTCCATTGTACGATTTAATAAGTAAACTTCTAGAATTAAGTAAACAAACTTTTCAAGGCTCTTAAAATCTCTTTATGTGAGATGTATACTTGTGCAGGTTACACAACCACTGAAAATAACCCTAAAACACACCCACCAAAAAAAGTAGACATTTTCTACTATTAAAAAATAAACAATATCCCTGCTTGTCAGAGTTCAGGACTAACTCATTTTCTTTACAAATAAGTTTGATTTTTGTTCACATTATCTTTTTGTTTTTTAAACAAAATAGAGATGGTAATTCTTCCCTCAACAACTTTCCCCTCAGATATGATTTGGAAAAGCACCTAAAACCTAAATTCATGTTGATGGATATAAATTATGAAATTTTGCTCTCCTATTCTTGACTATATTTTCAAGAAACTTATTTCAATCGATACTTGGGCTTAAATAATAAAATCTTAGATGTACTAATATCAATCTTTTCTATTTCAATTAATTTATAATTGTGTTTTTATTATTGCCTTTAAAAAAAAAAAAAGAAAATGTTCACCTCTCTGTAAGTTTTGTTTTCAGTATCAAATTTAACCTTCTTTGCCAACACTGATAATGAAATTTTTAGAGATAATGATTTTGCCATTGGCCTTATTGTTTCAATCTATATCATTCAGTGTTCTTTCTAAAAAAGTCATTATTTATGATTTTACTATAATACTAAAACATATTCTATTTTTTAATGCAAATAGTCTACTGTACTGAGTGGAAATTTTATTTTTAAACATGTTTTCTATTTTTAACTTACATAGTTTCTAATTTTTAAAAAATGCATTTAGAGTATCTTTCTGGTCATATATACAAACAAGGATTGCATAAATAGCTCATTGGACACATACATGAAGTAAAGAATGAATAAAGAGTATTTCCATTAAGTTAGTCCCATTAGGTTGATTGGATTGATCAGAGACTTTGTTTTAAAATTCATGTATTCTTTTATGAGGTGACATAATGATAATATATTAAAACATGCCAAGAAGTTTAGAAATCTGTTGATTTTTCTACAAATGACTAATGTTTGTTTTTCATTTCATGTCTATCAATTTGGTGGGTAAAAAATCAACTGTGTTGGTTATTCACCATAGATTGTGCATCTCTCCTATTATTTGTGACTAATATTAACATTAGCATATTTTCTTTACTTGGGTGCAGGTTTCCATAATATATCCATTTGGTTTTAAGTTCTTCAACATCATTTCATTTTAGTTTAATTTTTTAAGAAGCAGATGTTTTTCTAATTTTGTATTTTGAAATCATCTCAAATATATGCTTTTATAATACAAATTAAGCCTTAGTATTTTGCCATATGTAATATATTTGATCTTTTTTCATTGAAATTTTTCAATGTAAAAATAATTCTGAAATGATATGAAACATATGTATTTTGTTTTAAATCTAAGCAAACTTTAGCCAAAAATTTGTTTTAGAAGTTTTTAGAGTTCTGTTTACTTAATAATAAATAATAAAACAGTAACTTTTGACTACTTCAATTTTTATTTGCTTAATATTCTTTATTGTATAATTGGTCTTTTAACTTAAAAATTATTTTGTTTCTCCATTTAAAAGAGTAATTAGTCCTTTCTTCAAAGTTTTTATGCTTTTATGTTATAAACATATAGCAATTATTTAGCATCATAATCAGTCTAAAAGTATTTATTTTCCTATTTTTACATATTTCATTACCTTACTTGCTCATTGATTATGTCTTTTTTATCACCAGGTTTATGTTCTGTAATGTAATTCTGTCTTACTAGAATTTATTTTTTAAGAAAAATCATTTAGAGAGAGGAAGAGGGCAGTAGGCAGATGTGCCTTGCCTCTTTGCACAGCCACAGCAAAATTACATAAAAAATATAGAACAATAATTAGCCAGAATTGTCAAAAATCAAGTTGAATGGAAGTCTGACAACTATGGAATTAAAGAAACCACATCCATCCAGATTGGGAGAGGGGAGGGAGGAGGCACAGATATAGAATGGGCTGGTCCCATACCCACATATTGTGGATAAAACTTTGGGTGGAATAGCTCCTCAGGACTGAGGAGTTCCAGCCCCACACCAGACTCCCAAGCCCAGGGTTCCAGTGCCAGGAAGATAAATTCCCATAACTTCTGGCTGCAAAAACCACAGGAATTGATTAGTGGAAGAAATTACTAGAGCCCCAAGCAGTTCCTCTTAAAGAACCCACACGCAGACTTATCTACTCAGACTCACTCCCTCTGAACTTCAGCACTAGGGTTAGCAGCTTGAAAGGCACTGGTAGTAGACAGGGAGAAACTGAAGTTTCTGGAATCAAGGTGAGCAGAGGCCAGACCCTTTTCTAAACCCTCCCCTTACAGAGCTGGCAAGCTGGTGCCCTATCTGAGACTCCATCCACCTGGCTAACACTGTTTTACCAGCCATGGAGATCCTTAAAGACTCTTCCTCATCCAATTTATGGGCCCACCCAAGCTGCTTTTCTATATGAATGGCTTGTCTTATCATATGCTTTACAACTTCTTAACTCCTATTAAACAAGCAACAGCTGGCTTCAGTGAGCCCTAGGCCTGGCACTAGCAGCAGCCAGCTTAGACTCACAGCTAGCCTTCACCTGGAAAACTCCAAGCCCTGCACAAGTAGTAGTCATCTCAGATGGCTGTAGAGCTCAAACTGGTTACCCCAGGCAAAACATAGCGGGGGGCCGGCCGTGGCCTTCGCCTCCTGGCAACCCAAGGGCCAGTGTACCCAGTGGACAGCTATCAACACATCAGAGCATCACAACTCTGCCTGCCCCTACACAGCTGATTCTCCATAAAGGGCAGAGGTCAGTGGTCACAGCTGTCCTTGCAGCTGACTTACCTGGGTAAATCAGGAAAACTAAGCATTCACCCAAAACAGAAAGAAGAAACAAGAATTAGGGGGGGGGGGAAGGCAAGGATTAGGAATCTCTGGGACAACTTTAAATGTACAAACATCTGAATCATAGGGGTGCCAGAAGGAGAAGAGGAAAAGCAAGAAATTGTAAAGTTATTTGAAAAAATAATAGAGAAAAAACAAAGGACATAGATGTACAAGTCCAGGAAGCACAGAGGGTCCCAAACAAGTTGGATCCAAAGAGGACCACATCAAGGCACATCATAATTAAAGTACTAAAGGTTAACGATAAAGAGAGAATCTTAAAAGCAGTAAGAGAAAAGAAGAGAGTTATCTACAAACGAATTTCCATAAGGCTATCAGCTGATTTCTCAAAAGAAATTTTGTAGGCAAGAAAAAGCTGGCAAGAAGTATTCAAAGTGATGAAAAGCAAGGATTTACTACCAAGAATACTCTATTCAACTCTTTTTTTCATTTACAATGGAAGGGCAAATAAAATGCTTCTCAGACAAGTTAAAGCTAAAGTTTTTCATCACCAAGTCATTATTATATGAAATATTAAAGGGTCTTTTGTAAGGAAAAAAAGAAAATCAGAACTATAAACAATGAAATGACAACAAACTCAAAACTATCAACAACTGAATCTAAAAAATGAAAACAAAACAAACTAAGCAAACAACCAGAATAAGAACAGAATCATAGGGATGGGGATCATTTGGAGGGTTATCAGATAGCTGGGAGGGAAAAGGGGGAGAATGAGACTTCGCTTCCAGGTATCAGGAAGCGAAGTCGGTAAGAACGAAATAGGGGAATGTTAAGAATAGTATAGGAAAGGGTGAAGCCACAGAACTTACATACACGACCTATGGACAAGAACTCAGGGGAAGGGATTGCTGGAGGGAAGGAGGGTAGTGCACAGTGGGGTGCAAAGGGGAAAAAATTGGGACAACTGTAACAGCTTAATCAATAAAATATACTTAAAAATTATTTAAAAAACAAAATATATAGGACAATTTTCACAGTGAACACAAAGCCATCACTATAGGTTTAATTTTATTTACTTTAAAACCATTATAATTGTTTTATTTTAATCAGTCAGCAGATGACTGATTGATCATTATATGGAAATTATATCTCTTGATAAATATTGTTAATGGGTCATGGTATATCCATTGGCATAAAGTTTTCTGAGTAGATGGTAAAAAAAAAAAGTTGATGGGCTGTGCTACACACACTATAGCAACTTGGATTTTTATAATTTATAATATTTACTGCACTTACATTTATTGTTTCAATGTACTGCCCAGCCCAATCAGACACTAAGCTGCATGAAGGTAAGTAGACTTTTATCATTCTGTTTCTCACAGTGCCTTGAACATAACTGGCATTCAATGAATATTTGGTACATACAAAGATGTTTCAAAGTAGAAAAAAATGAAAGCACGAACAAGTTAAGGAGGGAGAATTCTCCTGCTGAAAGTACGTGTTATTTAAACTTTTTTTCTGAATCATCAGTCTCAGAATTATCAGCCTCAAGGCATAAATAGAGTGTGAATAAACTCACAACCTAGTTACTTTCTTGCCAAAATGCTGATCTATTTTAAACCATAAAACAAGTTGTATTTTCTGGCAAGCTTCATTATTACAGCGCGCGCGCGCACACACACACACACACACACACACACACACACACAAACACAATTCCAAACCCTTGCGTATTTTCAACCATTATCATTATAGTCTTGTGCCTTTGTGTATTTTATTCAACTGTCTTCACAGATTTTTACTAAGAGCAGAAAAAAAAAAAGACTTTATTGTCTGCAACTATATTAACAAAGAACCACTTGTATCTTTGAAAGGGTATTTTTTCAAAGTTGTTTTGTTGCATGAAGTACCTATTTAATGACAAGATCTGTCTTCTAATTTCTCAAAATAAGATCCCCTTTCCTCTACTATGATTTTTGATGAGCCCTTTAACAATCAAAAATATGTTTCAGTCAAGTGTAGAACAATAAAAATATTATTTTCCAATGATGTCTGAAGCTAAAGACACAAAGAGGGTGAGGGAAAAACCTAGTTCAGTTCTCTGTATACAGCAAGCAATTGACAGTTCAAAACTGACATGACAATCTGAGGCTCATAGTTGGTATTATTGAGATGTTCCCCTCCACACTAATTAGAGAAATCTTTCTGTGCCCTATTGCCATACATGTTAATTTTATATTCAGTTTTTTTCCCCTAATTCAATGTATACATTCATAAACTCTGTACTAAGGTTTCCATCCATAGTTGCACATAGATATACATTTTGCTTCTAAACAGTAACTAAGCCAAATGGGTTCAAATTAAATAACACTTTCCTTTGATAACAAGGGTTTACTTACCTTGCCATGAAAAGGTAATGTAAAAATATTAAAATCTATCCACATTATATGTAAATATTATGACTAAATTTTGTTTCAAATGATTGAAAATTCTTCAACTATTAATATTCGCATCATTTTGCACCCCCACACTTGGTGCTTTTAAGTTGTAGATTAGTCATGTTGGCACTGAGGTCCCTTCACTCAGATCAAAGGACTGGGACACCATAAAAGCACCCTTTGCCAAAACCTACTATTTATAAAGTTAATCCCATTCACATGCATTTTATTTTGCTATTTCAAAGATTATTTTAGTTGTTGTACTGTGTTTTGTTTCCAGTTTCTCCAATATAGCTGAAAATTCCTTTTGTTTGTTATTTGCTCAATTTGCATCGTTTTACAGTTTTAAAAGGGCCATTGTAATGTGATATAAGGGTTTTATTCTTGAATAAAATTTAAATCACTAGTTATTCTCTAATATTATAATTGCCAATGATAATGTCTTCTATGTAAACCTGGCAATTTTCAGTTAATTGCTTCTATGTTTATAAAAGACATAACATGATTAATGTCTGTTCTACTGCAGAACAGGCTTTGGAAATTACTTAAATAATTTCTAGTTAATACCTTAGGCCATAATCACTAATGGTTCATATAACTTGCAAATGATTCAAATAACTTTTTCCTACAAATATTTGGCAAAATAATAGACAAAGTGAGCCTCAGCTGAAAACTATCACTTATTTATTGAGGGCATTGAATAACTAACCTAATTATAATCATTAGTTTTAGATAAATGCATTGCTAAGCTTCCCTTTGACTCTCTTTTTTTAAAAAAAGGAGGAAGTAGTTTATTTTATTTTATTTTTTAAAGATTTTATTTATTATTTCCAGAGACAGAGGGGTAGGGAGAGAAGCAGAGAAGAAGAGAGACATCGATATATGGTTGCCTTTCACCTGCCTCCAGCTATGGATCTGGCTGGAGACCTGGCTTCCAACCTGCCCTTTGACTCTTAAAATAAACATTTCTCAAATCAACTTGCCGTAGAAAACTTAAATTATTTTATTTTAATAATGTAAAATGTAAAGTATTCCTCATCTGAAAATATCATTTCTATTTCCTTTTTGACTTACCTTATTTATAGTGAAAATGGAATGTTCTGATATAACATAGGCACCAATAATCTATCATATAAAATTTAACTCTAAAACTGCGACTTAATTTATAGGCAATTGTTATGAAGACAGTGTAACATTTAGCACTTAACATTTGAAGGAATAATTTTAATTCAACTGATAACTTTGCCATAAAGTAAGAACATCTGATTAATGCTTAACTTTTTACCTTGATAGGTCACATCTAGATATCTCTGCTATTAGCTGTCATAGTATTAACAGTGAAAGCTGAACTGTAATTTAAAAAAAAAAGAGAGAGAGAAACAAAGACAGGACTGCAAAAGTGGTGTAAATGTGTGATGTGCAGTCACATTAGCTTCTCTTTGGTTTTTTATTACAACTCTAGAAAAATAGCCTTATCAATTTAAAATTTAATGTTATGCACAATTTTATGCTGAATTATCAGTTTGAACTTCAACTACTTTCTGGACGTTGGGACTTTGAGCATCTCACTAATCTCTTCAAGCTGTTTTTTTTTGTAAAATGAAGATATCAATTATTAAATAGGGTTATGCTTGCTCAATAGAACCTGCCTACTACATGATAATCATGAATATAATCATAGTTTTATTATTAATCACAACTAATGTCCATAAAAACTGTTTATTCCCCTCTTTTTTGCCACATCCCACTGAAGTATAAACTACCACCTTCATTCATGAGGAAAATGTTGTTAGAGACCAGGGTTTAAGAATGTGGAAGCAATGTGTTTCCCAGCACTGAACTACAGAACTTGTCATGATTAGTCATTGATGATATGAAAATAAAGCACCACTGTTCTACTCACCATGCTGAGCTGACTGGGAGCCTAGAGAAGCAGTTGCTTTCAGAGCTATCAACTTTATTCTTCTAAACTTATTATAGAAGTCATTCAACTTCTAAAATATAAAACAAATGAACAAAAACAAATGAATAAAGGGGCACAGAGAAGATACAAATCTCATAGTCATGGGGCTTCTATCTTGTGGAAATAAATGTCAGGATTAGAGGAGAAGCATCTAGGTGAAGGTAGACTCTAAGTTACCTTTTAAACTTTATATTAATAAACCTAATACATTTTCATTGCTGAACTAGATGTTTATATATATGTGTATGTATTTGTGTATATAGATAGTTATCTATTTTATTCTTTGATTTAAATATATATAATATATAATTAAATCAATAAATGAGAAAGTTATGACCAAGACCAATGTGATTGTCTTTATGTCTGTTGTAGACATAGGATAACCCAAGAGTTAATTTAGTGTTTATAGTGGTAATGTATGTAACTCAGATGACCTTAACAACTATTTACTAAATTTGCTTGGAAGATGAGGTACTGCTTTTGTATTCATTTATTGGACCTTAAAATAGACTTAAAACAGTACAGACATCCATACACACATATACATTCTCTGACACACAGACACATGAACAAGAAAGAAATTAAAGACTCTCAAATTCAATACTGAAAAGTTCTAATAGCATCACCCAATTCTCTGCCTGGATTTCCCAGAATGCCGAGGGCAAAGATTTATGTTGTTATTATGTTCAAGAGTACAAAGCTAGGGAGAAGGAGCAAGAAGAAAGTTGAAAGGAAGAGTTAGAAAGATGATACTATTGAGAAGGCTGCTGGTAAGTTCTGGTTAATTGGGTTAATGGGCCCAGATACTATAAAAAAACAAGAAGTATAATTTAAGAAAATCCATTCAATGATGTGAACAAGGAGAGGCTTATTCACTTTTAACTATGTTCCATTTGGCAAAAGTTTATCCCGTGAGTATTAAACCCATTGTCTTTTTGACTGCATGTACAGTACATGGGTACCAGTGTGTTCCCTAAAGCATCCCAAAGCTCATTATCAGTAGGAAAAGTTCTGAGTGAGAGGCAAGAACACATGGTATGAACATCGGGTGAAGCACTGTCAGCTTGCATCTGCATGAAATTGTGAAGGCCACACACAAATGGTACTTGGGAAAAAATAGCTGATATAAGAGATCAGAGATGACCTAAACCTGTGCATGAGAGGAATCTACAGTGGTCCAGATCAAACTTGATGCTTCATTGTTTATTTATTCATTCAAAAATTGCATTGAGGCACACTAATTGGAAGTGTTGTTTGTTTGCTTTACAGATCTTTATAGAAAATAAATTAATAAATCGTTTATCTATCCATTGAAAAAGTAGTTTTGAGAAGTCCTGTGTACTCTGGGTGTTGACGTGGAAAAATGCCATTCCCTTTATGAAACTGGAATATAATTGAAAAGACAACGCATGCTGTTTTCTAACATAATGCATTTCTTAAATTTGGTAGATCTTTTCTTTTCATAACAGGAGTTTCAAAATTTTATTTTTTCCCCTTTAGTCACCATTAAAATGGAGTTCTTTTAAAACTTCTGTGTCTGGTTCTTAAATGTTGACTGACTTTTTTTCTAACTCTAAAACTAAATGACTTTTTCCCCTTCTAATGCAAAATGTCAAAACTAACAGCTCAGAATAATTAAACTACAGTTAAATAAGTAATTAGTCCAAGATACCACAGAGGCAGGTACATAGAATTGGACTAAATTCCACCACAGAGTTCTAATGAAACCAGAGAAGGTCAGAGGCCCCTTTAACAACATTTCCCACCACAGCGCTTCAAAATTCTATTGTCTATTCCAGTTTCACTGATTCCTTAAATCTCCCTCTCACAACGTACTTGAATTGAATGAAAATGTTTTTAGTAGATAGGCTGTTGTTTCAAGTGTTCAAGTCCTCACTACTGATTCTCTTTACAATTTCACAAGCTGCTTTGGAAAACAAGTCCTAGGAGCAGAAACATTTTAATGTTTTTGCAGCAATCATCAACAGCTTCACCGAATGGATGCCACCGCTTGACAGATGGTTCTTTCCTTGAAATGATGGTGACATGATAGCAGTAAATACGAGAGAAGAAGCTGTAAATACAGACAGCCGCATTGACAGTGTTTGCATTTATCATGTGATACTGGACAGGCATGCTTCCAGAGTCGCCATCACTTTTTCTAGGAAACAAATAGAAGCAGGTTTTGCTTCTTCTACCTACCTTTTCTCTCTTGATTATTAAATTTCCTTTCATGATGGAAAAAATATGTAAACACCTTCCAGTAAAAGAAACAGGACACAAAATGATGGAAAGTGTGAAGGAGGAAGCAGTGAGGGAAATGAGGGAAAGGTAAACAGAAATGTCATCTGGCTGTACTAGGTTTCATAGTCTATGTTCATGTTTCTTTGTACACTTGATTGGCTATAGTCAAGTATGAATACACTGATTCTAATTCAGATGTGCACTGAATACTATATTATCTGGGTTTCAACTCACTCACCGTCTTCGGCAGGATGTAGGTAAAGTGTATTTCCCAGTATGGCCATGAGTGGAGTAACAATATGATCTTACCCAGTGTTGCTAACTAACACCCATTGAATTTTTGAAAACTTTAGCATGCCCAGTTCTTAACTATTCATTTCTTTAAAAAATTAACTTCTCTACTAGATTTTAAAATTTACTACTTATTTGAAAAAGTGTTTATTATCTGATCTCTTGCATGCTCTCTGCAATGTTACATGACTGGTAAGTATATCTGTTAGGCTAAAGTACACACTTAATCTTTTCCCCAGGCATGTTAACATAATCTTCTGAAACCAGGAAGTGTGAATTAAGAAAAAAAGGATTATTACAACAACAATAAAATTAAAAAAAAAAAAAAAAAAAAAAAAAAAAAAAAAAAAAAAAAAAAAAAAAAAAAAAAAAAAAAAAAAAAAAAAAAAAAAAAAAAAAAAAAAAGAAAAAAAGGTTTAAAAAGAATTTTATTTCACAATCTTTCCTGTTGTTTATCCCCTGTAATAATTCACAAAACAAAACCACCAGGAAGAAAAATATGAAATGCTTTTACAAATAATGCCCTTCAAATTATGTTTAGAAGAGAAATTTTTACTTTCATAAATCTGTAGTAAGAAAGTAATATTGCATTATTATTAAGATGTTTTAATTGATCAACATGGTTTTATATGCATATCCCAGTGTGAAAAAATTTTGCTAGTGAATTATTGCTAAGAGTGGATTGTCTTTTGTACATTTGGGGCAAAATTGAAATAAAATATTTGATGCAGAAGTGACATAAGTGATCAGCATGTATTCCAAACATGACTGCAGTGGATTCTGAGTAAATGGTAGGTAAAGCAATAAATGTAACTAATGACTACTACTAATAGCTCTGTACTGGAAAATATATTCATTCAAACAAGCATAATAAAAGCAGTATTTTGATTTAGTTCACTTCCAGGATTACAGAACACAACACAGCATGCAAATTATCAAAATGTCATAAAACCAAAGTTTGATGCTGAAGCCATGTATTTTTTTTAAGACTCAAGAATGCCATGGGCATACCACAGGCTACCAATTGTTTTTCTTTCTTTCTTTTTTTTTTGGGGGGTGGGGGGGTGGGGGGTGGGCGGGGCTGATAACATTTTTTTAAGATTTAATCCTTTAACTTTCAAGTATTATATAATGCAATACTGTTAATTATAGTCACATGCTATACATTAGATTCCTAGAATTTATCTAACAGCTAGAAGTTTGTACCCTTTGACCAACATCTCCCCATTTGCCTCACTCTTAGTCCCTGTCAATCACCAGTCTTTTACTCTTTATTTCTTTGAGTTTGGCTCTTTAAGACTTCACAGATAAGTGATTGTTTCTCTTTCCAGAACCTTTTGTGTAGTAGATGAAAAAATCATGCAGAACAGATAAATACATTATGACCTGAACAAAAGAAATAAATATGTATGTCTGTCTATGATTGTAGAAATAAGCTATATAATGTCTACACTGTTTTGAGAGTTTAAAACCAACTGTATATTTTTAATCCAAGGAATATAATTTGGGAAAATCTGGTTGAATTATTTTAGAACAATAATAAATGCCCTGTATCTAAGCTATAGAGAAAGTAAACAAGTGACTTCAGGGCTTTATACCAAATACTTCTTACCTCCATATAGATATAGCATCTTCTTTTATTCTCTTTGAAAATTGAAATTTATGACAAAGTTACTATGTGCCTATTTACATATGACTGGATGAAAATTTCTGAGTTCTTTACTCTTAATCAACTGTAAAGTGCTTTGTAATAGTTATATATTATTTTTATGTTTATATTAACATCAGTGTAAAGATAATAAATGTTCATGTAAAAATTTGGATGTGCATTTAATAAATATTTTAATAGAACTTAAGTTAATAGTGAATATACCAAAAGGTAATTGAAATAGAAATATCTACATATTCTATAAATAGTCATGTGTTAAGAATCTCAAAAATATCTGAAAATTCTTTTTTGAAGTAAGAAATATTCATTGTTTGCTGTAAGCGATACATAGTGAGAAAATAGTTTAATAGGATAGCAAGATTTAATTCCAGGAAGCTTGAGTTCTGAATTCACTTTTTAATACCTTGGACTACAGAGTAGGGTCATTTAGTGGAGCAACCATCAAGGTTTCTTCCCTTATAACTCCCTCACTCGAAAATTTACTTACTTTCTTATCTAGGGAAATATCACTGTTTGTTTACATCGAAACTATACCCCAGCTGTACACATCCTATACCTGATGTTGCTATCAGCTCATCTTGCTAAACAAAAGGCCATCACTTGTCTTCAGAAAGGGATTATGTAAGTTTCTTTGTGGTAGAAGCAGAGACCACATTTTTTTCCTTCTTTCCTCGGATATTTAGAAATAATCTAGCTTGATCAGGCAGGCATCCAAAACCTAAGTGTAGTCATTAGACCTGGTCATAATGTAGACAGAGCTACTCAAGTGTAAACCTGTGACATTTCTTCTTTGGCATAGAGCAGAGAGGAGGCAGAGGATAGCAAATATTCTTTAGTATTTTGCAGGCTAAATTGATGTAAACAGCTACAGAAAAATACAGTAGATGGTATGACTTCAAAAAACTGTTTTAAAATAGAATGGAAATAATGTTTCAAATGATGGCAACTCTTTAGACCTGATGTTAGAGTAAATAATACATTATTAACTATAGTTAAATAATTTTTGAAGACAGTAAACAATTATATGTTCTAAATTTGGAACTAGAGCCTACTAGCTCTGACTTATACTTTTAAAAACATGAATTAAGAATAGCTTCTTTTTTTCCGTCATTCTAAATTATATCCGGAATACTAAAAAAATGTTATTTTCAAAGGCAGAAGCATGGCAGTTTAATACAAGTGCTTTTCATTCAGTTATAATGGTAACTAGTAAGTTTACTTGAAACTTTGAATATGTTAAAGATAAAGTGAAGTACAAAGCTGGAAATCATTTTTTTTAATTAACAATCCAAGATTATTGTTAGGAAAGATTTAAAGCCTTAATGTGACATCATGTACACATTATAGACACTGAAAAAAATGAAGAAAAGGACTTGTACATTTATGACGTCATGCATGCATATCAATGTAAGCTTCTGAAATTATTTTTGCTGATGCTCCATATTATTTTTTCCAGGATCAATACATATAATTTTTTGTCTCAATCTTTTTTCTACTAAGTACTAATAATGACTTTGACTGATTGCTTTAGCTCTCTGATGGTTATTGTCCTTTTCTGGAAAATGGAACACTGATAAATTTAATACCTACTTTTAAAGTTGTAATGGAGCTATTGAAAGTAGAAGGTCTGTCCTGAAATTATTGAGCCAATGTCAATATTTAAAACTGTCAGGTTTTCTTGGAGCTTTCAGACCAGTAGATGTCGATAGTGGTCAGGTCTCTAATCTGATGATAAACATGGACTTATGCAGAACTTTCAGGAGATTTGACATGATTTATTTCAGGTGGCAGGTTTATGACCACACAGGTCAAATAGCTAGCGTTAGCATCCCCACACATGGTTATTCCACTCCTATTACAGCTGTACTTAGGTTAATGACTGCAGAGAGAGAGTCTAGACATCCTTGTACCTACAATTCTTTGCAGGTAACCCGGAAGCTTGTGAGGGTATCAGCATTCCACTCATGGTTTGTCCCACCTGGTACAGCAGCAGTGCGCATAGCTTACACCGAGGGTGTCTTATGTAAACATTGGAACAAAGGAGGCTCTAAACACACTTGATCAAAGAAACAGTATACCCAAAGGTGACACCTGCCTGCTCAGGGCCACTATGGATGTCACTCTTGGGGCTCAGTGTTCCTGGGCTCTAGGATAAGATTACCTTCAGGGCTAGCTAGTTGGCAGGCTCCAGTGGAAGGGCCAGCCATATACAGAGAGGAACGGGTGACCAGCACCCCAATCCTGACAGTGGCTGATACTTTCATGACAGACCTAGTATATATGCAAATTTCTTTTGGTATGCCAATTAAGATTTTTTTTTTTTTTTTGGTATGACATCAGTCAGCCCTACTAAGAGGAGACATTTCTCTTTAAAGTGAAAAAATCAATGTTTTTTTATTCCATTCATCACTTAGCTATTTTTTGTTTTCCCTACTTCCTGGTCAGAAAAAAAAAGAATTGTTAGAGGGAGGAGTGCTCAATATATAATCACACAAGCTATACAAATTCTACATCCAGTTCCAGTATTATTTCCCTTAATTCAGGATAATTTTTTTCATTAATGAGCTGCTAACTCAATTAGACTTTCCCTTCCAGTAGATAAGATATTAAAAATGTTGTAAAATTGAAGTTACAAGAGACATGAAAAAAATCAAGTTTTTTTTTCTCATCTCTACTCTGTATCTAATGATCTGTTTCTCCATGTGAAATTATAAGGAAATATCTAAATGGTGTTTCAAATAAGACAATTATGAACCACAGAATGAATATCTATGTATTCATTGACATATTTTAATATTATTATTGTCAAACATTGAAGACTTGATTTGCCTTTTAAAAATGTTTTATTTATTTTTAGAGAGAGGGGAAAGGAGGGAAAAAGAAATAGAAACTTGCTATGCTGCTGTTATTGGTTGCCACTGGCATGGCCTCAACCAGGAAGCTGGCCCACAATCTGTGAATGTGCTCTGAAATGAACTGGTTGTAGGAAATGCCCAACCCACTAAGCCACACCAGTCAGGGCTGAAGACTTGAGTTTTTAGTTTTCAAATCTACATAGTGATTTAAAACAAACAAACAAGAACTTACCAGACCCCTTATATCAGTTTATAACAGGAATTGCATTTGCTAATATGGAGAGCTAGAATATATCAGTTTTTTTTCCTTCATTCATCAGATTTGCTTCCATCTTTTACTTCCAAAATCATCTACCTACCAATTTAATTGTTTATATCAGTATCACAGATATATAACCTGTAAAGTTTCCATAGAAACCTCTATATACCATGGTTAGAATTCCCCAAGGCTGTATTTTCCAACTTATGTGTTTTCCCAAAGAAAAAACTCAGTTTTAATAGCTTGAAATGAAAAGTATTTGTTTATTTAATTTTACCAAAGCATGCATTTACTTTCTCTATAGAAACATTCTTTGGAAACCAAATGTGATACAGTTTCAAGCATTCAAAATAATTTTTTGAAAGATTTCATTTATTATTTTTTAGAGAGAGGGGAAGGAAGATAGGCCAAGAGGGAGAAACTCATCAATGTATGGTTGCCTTTCACCTGCCTCCAGCTACAGACTGGTTTGCAACCTGGTTATGTGTGCCCTGTCTGGGAATCAAACCAGCAACCTTTAGGTTTGCAGGCCAGCACCTTTTTCACTGTGCCACCAGCCAGGGCCCAAAATAATTTTTAAGCACCTATTGTTAAAAACCTTCCTACACATATGTATTGGAAAACATAACAAGTTACAAAATCTCAGCAGTTACCTCATTCCTGAGAAAAATCCCTCCATATAGTGTAAATACAAAAGGACATAGTTTTTATCAAACCATAACCACCATACAAGCAAAGAGAAAAGCAAGGTCTAGTTTAATGGTAAACAGAAGAGATTACCAAACAGAAAATATACCCACTACTGTTCTATTCATGTTATTCTATTAAAGTTGCCTAGCATTTTCTAAAGGCCACAGGATATCTTTATTAAAATTTACTTTCCAGATGTTCTAGAAACTCAGCAATATTAAAGCTTTAGGATATAAGAATTTATGTCCTAAGAAGAAAGGATATACCAAATAAAATCTTCTTGTCACTACTTCTTAGTACTTTTTATCATTTTCCTAGGAGATATTGAGAAGCAGTATGCTGAAGTTTAATTCTACCACCATTACATGTGGGGAAAAATCAATCATTAACTTTTCTTAGTAACTTAAACTTTACAATATTAGCATATTTGCTTTATTTCTTTTCTTTTGTTCTTTCATATTATAACCAAATTTGTGATATCTATTAAAAATATACGTTCTTAGACCCTGGCTGGTGGCACAGTGGATAAGGTGTCAGTCTGCAAACCCAAAGGTCTCCAGTTCGATTCCCAGCTGGGGCACATAACCAGGTTGCAAGCCGGTTCTCCAGCCAGGTCTGTGGCTGGAGGCAGGTAAAAAGCAATCATGCATTAATGTTTCTCTTCCTCTGCTTCTCTCCCTTCCCCTCTCTAAGAAAAAATATATATACACATATATTTTATTTTATATATATATATATATTCTTTGAAATACCAGTATCTACCTAAGATGCCATTTGGCAGTTCAGTTACAAACTTTTCTTATACCTAAAATTACATAAAATTATCTTAATAATTATAATGGTAAGCTAAATAAGGGAGCTTATGAATCTAATTTTGTAATTATTTAAAATGATGGTCCTGGCTGGTGTGAAACATTGTCCTATATACATCAAAGTGTTGGGAGTTCAATATCCAGTTAGGGCATATACCTAGGTTGTGGATTTGATCCCAAATTGGGACACATATGGGAGGCAACCAATCAAATTTGTCTCTCACATGGATTTTTTTCTTCTCTCTCTCATTTCTCATCTCTCTATAATCAATAAACATATTTTTATATTAAAACTTGAATGTTTTCTCAATAAGCAAGAATGATATTCATAGGTTTATGTGAGCCCACATTCTATTAGTAGTAATTGAAAGTGTTTACTAATAAGGAAGTTTCTTTTTTGTTTTTTTAAACTCATTTTTTTAACAACTTTATTTATATTTTTAGAAAGACGGAAAGGGAGAGAGACAGAGTGGGAAACAGATAGCAATGTATGGTTGCCTTTCACCCACCTCCAGCTACAGACCTGGCTGGAAACCTGGCTTGCAACCTGGTTATCTGCCCTGGCTGGGGAGTTGAACCAGCAACCTTTGGGTTCACAGGCCAGCACCTTACCCACTGTGCCACCAGCCAGGGCAGAAAGTTTCTTTAGTGCAAGAAAGTCATTACTGAAATTCATAGTTCACCTCCTAAAACAATATAACTATTTTACTTTGAATTAATTTTCCTCTATATTTTATAATTCAAATTTAGTCTTTGGTAGATGAAATGTTATGAATTTGATGAAGAAACTATTATTTTTTTTTTTCACCAGGCATACTAGTACAAAAAATTCACATTTAATATATGGCAGTCAATCCAAAATTTGAAAAGTGTTTATCTGCCCTGGCTCGTGGCTCAGTGGATAAGGTGCTGACCTGCAAACCCAAAGGTTGCTGGTTTGATTCCCAGCCAGGGCGACATAACTAGGTTGCAAGCCAGGTGTCCAGCCAGGTCCATAGCTGGAGGCAGGTGAAAGGCAACCATACATTGATGTTTCTCTCCCTCTCTTCTGTTCTCCCTTCCCCTCTCTCTGGAAAATAATAAAATAAAATCTTAAAAAAAAAAAAAAAGTGTTTATCTTTTGCTTTGCCAACCTCTCACTTTGACCTGAATAAAAATACATTGGGTTTTTATATAGGTACAGTTTTGAATCTAGTTACCAGAGGGATGAAAAAATAAATTATTAATTAATCTCATACAATTTTAAAATTTCAAAACAAATGAGAAATTTTAGAAAAGTTATTTTTTAAATATTTGTGTCCTGAAAGACCATGGTGGTGAACATAAACAGAAAAAACATGAGTTCTTAATACAAGAACAAAATAATAGTATATTACATGAATGATGTCTAGTTTGAGAAAACAAAACCTTACACTTTTATTATTGACAAGATTCACAATTGGTTAAATGTAAAGTGAGAGGCAAGAATGACTCCCAGATCTTTATTTTAGGTGACTAGAAATATTGCAACATTATCAATTAAAAAAGAAAGAAAAATAATTGAAGGTAAAGTAATGTTTTCAGCATGCTGAATTTGACGTGCCAATGGCAACAATATATACAGGTAACACAGACATGGAGATACAGTAGACTAAAAGCGTGGACATTGGAGTAGAGTTGGATTAAATTCCTAGGTCATTTCTCAATTTCATGACCTTGTACAAATTCTTTAATCTTTTAGGGTTTTAGTTTCAGTATTTGTATAATATGAGTATTGATTATTTATCATTTAAGGAGTTCCTCTCCAGACATAGAGCACTTCATCTAGTAGCTGTACCTAGTAAGTGCCTAATGATTATTAGCTAATGAAGCTATCATGAGGAGTATGAGTTATTATACACTTTAATAATCTAGCATAGAAGTTTCAGGTGTCACCACAAGGTTGAATGAGATATATAAAGAAATATATATATATAGAATGAGTAGATGAGTTTTTATTTATTGATTGCTTTTCTTTTCTCTAAATAATTTTGTGTTTAATTAAGAAGTGAACCAAAGAGACCTTTAAAAGGAGAGTTTTATGAATACTCAGTCTGATTGTTAACTTTTCCTAAATGTATAAGCTTAATGCAAACCAAATATATTATAAAAGTTTATCTGGATAATAAAGAGTTGAAATATTTGTATTTAGAAAATGAGAAAATTCAGAGGAACCAAGCTATTATACAAAATAAAAAGCTTCAAATGGAAAAGTTTAGTATTTACATAAAAATAGACAGGCCTGTCAAAAGTAAAGAGAGAATCGGATCATTTCAAATCAGTAAGGATGATGGTGCTGGGGAAATAAACTGAACATTTGAATCAGAATCAAAATCAAGTTCTTATAGCAACATACACATACCTATTGGCCTTCACACACACACATATATATGCATGTACAAACATTCACAAATATATGCATCTACCTAATTTCTAGACAGGTTCAAGAACTATTCTTTTTAAAGAAATAACGAAAGAAATAGGAGATAATATAAGTTGATGGTTTGATTTACTTGGAAAGCTCTCTTTTTAGTATGAAGTGGATTTCAAAGAAAGAATCCATAAAAATTAAGATAATTAAATTTGACCACAGACGAGGATGTGGGGCAAAGGGAACCCTCATACACTGTTGGTGGGAATGCAGGCTGGTGCAGCCACTGTGGAAAACAGTATGGGGTTTCCTTAAAAAACTAAAAATGGAACTGCCTTTTGATCCAGCAATTCCACTACTTGGACTATACCCAAAGAATCCTGAAACACCAATTCATAAGAACCTATGCACACCTATGTT